>CAJQUW010008054.1:0-205347 GCA_907163375.1 Prostheceraeus crozeri | reverse complement strand
AGTAAGTAAGTAAGTAAGTAATGCGTTTATTGAAAATAAATAAATAGAAATCAAATATACAAACACAGAAATAGCTAATCAGCACGAACTTACATATAAAATGTTAAGTTGTTGCAAACTTAAAAACTTATGTAAGTTTTATATAAGTTGTTGCAGTCCCACTATCTTATGTTCTTGTTTGAGATGTTTACTGATGGATATTTAACAAGAACATAAAATATACTACGTTTGCAACGCTAAGATTTGGAATGGAATTAATTTATGATTATCTACAGACTGCACATTAGCGTGTTGTTGCACCACTTGATAATGACCTCGGCAAAACCACGATCCTAGTAATTATTCTTCATGTATATTTTTCACAATTTCAGGTTTGGGCGTCTATTGTTGACACTTCCATTAGTTCGCATCTGCCCACCGGAGAGAATTCAACGACTTTTCTTTGGATCAAGCTTTACAAGTATGGAAAGACTTCTCTCTGATCTCTTCAAATGTTGAATTGTCTCATAAAGTCCATGAGAAAAGTATTGTGATAGTTTTTGAAACTTTTGCATTTATGTGATCATCAGCTTCGATGCTCATGAAGTAATCATCTGAAAACTTTATTTGTTGTTCAACCTAAATGTACACACATTATCATGACTGTGGTCATAGTCGCGATTATTGTCCAGTGAACTAAACCAGCCAATCATTCGTTTCTTATTTTTCTTTTCTCGACGATTTCTTCCTTACGAAATATCAGAGTTAACAAATGTAATTTTTACAAACTTTGGAATTTTATGTAAAGACTTTTAAAAACAAATAATTTGCGAAATTTGTGACTCGTATTGAAATTAGCACATTACAAAAATATTGGAAATTGCAAAAGTCATTAATAAAGTAATGTAATCCGATACTTAGAAATCTTCAAAGATTGTAAAGACTGCTGCTAAAGAACTGACGAACGAAATGCGAGTGAAAGTGACAAAATTACAGTCTATTTTTGCATTTTTCAAGACAACATCCTTTAAACATTTCGAAAGACGTATTTACATACTTAGGGTGTATAAAATTCGCATGAGCACACAATCGTGTAATAGAGCGTGAATGCATTTGATAACGTAAGCAAATGTAAACTGCATAAAAAAGTATCATGAGCTAACAATATGAATGTAAGCACTCTGAACACTGATCCGCTGCACAAATGCAGAAACACAGAAAATCATGCCTAATGCTTTTTGTAGCTCTTCAGTGATAGTTATACAAAAATGCTCCCAGCAACATCATTACATTGTTTCTAATAACAATCATTTTAACATCATTATTTGACAATTTCTAATTGGCAGATGAATACAACTTTGCTATTGCGAAAATAATATTTTGCTAAATGCTGGCTACTGTGATATGGATATAGGCCTAGATAGCATGTACTCGTTGTAAAATAATAGACTGCATTAATGCATGTTGTCACATGTGTATTATACGCTGTATTGCGATGCTTGTTTGCATTTCTATAACTATCAATAGTCCAATGTAATTATTCTTAAGCAGCATAATTTAAATTATAAAGTAAAATGAATTAAGCCAAGCTGCTGATTATATTTTATTATGATTTATAAATTTTTCGCCGGTATAACGGCCTGTTCACATAACAAAGAATCTAGGAAACAAATTTCAAATATCATCAAAATATAAAGATATCAAAATTATCAAAAATTCTATGGCACTAAAGTATACGCACGTATCAAGATATCAAAATATCAACGATTGGTAGGCTCTGCACTCATTCTTGTTGTTCAGGGCAGGTTTCATGGATTTTATTAATATATTTTTTTTCTCAGAGCCTACCTATCATCTCCTGCTTCATTTTACTTTATCATATCAAGAGTCCACTTTACTTATTAAGATCTGACTGCATTAAATTATATTGTTTACTATAATGTGCTATAATGTAATACTTATGACCATCATTTTAATAATATTCAGATATTTTTCCATGCTTACTTAAATTGCGCATATTATAGTTGAATTGTAAAGTCTTCATTACATCAAACAACTACATACGTGTATGTAACTATTTTTAGTTGAAAATATGTTTGTATTATATTCATCTTCCTTACTCAATGAGCCTAATGATTGAAAGCCTGTATAGAAATGTATTGGCTGTTTTGATTAATTTGAAATTTGGGACATTAAAAGTACATTTAAGCTCTCTTTACATTTGTTATTTATATCTGCACAACAAGCATTAAGATATGAGTAGAATTCGAGCTACCCTTGTTTACTCTGATATTTCCTTTCAAAAGTATGTTTCATAAACAGCTTATCAAGGAATTCTCGATGAAATCAATCAGCAATCTTCACAGCAGCGTTTCTGTGGAAACTCGTCGAGTATTGCATGAATGATCAGGCCTGAACTGAATGTGATTTAGCTGTAACTCATTCATGCAACTGTGTGTAATATTTCATATGATGACATGTACATTTTCGGTTCTCAAACTTTGAATTCGTCTATTTCTCAAAATGTAAATTCACATTGACAAACATTTTATGGCAGGATGTCTGTTTGCCATGTCCATAATGAGAAGAATATATTGTATGTACGAAGAATATAAGAGTTTCCAATTAAAACAACGCTTTTAAAAATTTGATGCGCCTTTTGAGTTATGGGTTTCGCATTTACGAGGTCACTTGAGTCTTGACGTCATATCATCGCTTCACGCTCAAGTGACATGCGGAGCTCTCAAACTCTTCCTGAAGAGTTTTAAGGGCTTGATCTTATACATGTAGTGCAGTGCAAACTGTAAACTAGGACTAGGATTAGAAAACTGAAGGCGTGTTTTGAAGCATGTTTATTGTTCATTTGTTTATGATAGAGATTTTCAAATAAGGACATCCTATGCTTATGCAAACTAATAAATACTGGTTTCATAACATATATTCCCAGGTTTTCGGCGCCTAGATGGTTTCGATAATTACTAATTGAACATGTGTGAATTCTCATCACATAATATACACGTGCATGATTTACAGTGTGCTATATTTCACCAAGCAAGATTATGTTTCTGATATCAACAGAATAGCTGTATTATCATCGGGAAATAACAGCTTTAGCACTAAGTCTTAATTTAGACAATGGCCTAAATTGCACTAAAATCCAGATCTTCAAACATGGTTTCAAAACCCTGCTGTCGACATTTTTTTCAAAATGCTGCTTCCTTGATGGTTTTACTTATGAACGCAAACTTAGAACTTGTCACAAGCATGGTTGTAGAGCATCGCTTTTGAACATACTTTTAGTACCTGCAGTTACAAGCATGCTTTATAAAGTGTCTTCAAACATGCCTTTATGTTTTAAAACTATGTACAGTATTTGAGATCCCGGTGATTGATGAATACACTTGTTGATGGGCAGCTTGATATGTTATTCAAGGTGACATCTAGCTGAGCCGCGTCTAACTGAACCACGTGATGAATTCAGTGTATCACTGAGGCGCGGATTTCCTTATCTATTAATGGTACCTCCCGTTGCTTCTTGATGATAGTTAACGCTGACATAAGCATATTGGTATTGAATTTCATATAGAATATTAACATCAAAGCAATTCAAGCAAATCATGATCCCATGTATACTGAGACTCGACGTCCGATTGAAAGAGCTTCCGTATACAATCGATTCTTTGATGTCGCTCGTTGATGGCGAGCACTTTCAATCGCAGACTTTTTCTCTTCATGATATCGACTTCGACAATTTCGTCAGCGTGGTCATGGGTGAAGGTCGTAGACATTAAGGAGAAAGAATCATCACTGAGGATGCCACGGATCTTGCAGGCCTTAAACACGCAAGTAAATGCAGCACTGGAGTTTTTATTAACTTTATCCTTTTTGAAAAGAAAATCTTCAAAAAGGACAAGTTTCGAGCTCTTCCGACAGTCAATAGATTCAAAGTTCATTTTTGCAGCGGCAGATATGACGAATAAAGCTCGGACCTAATGATGAAAGTATATTTGCGAGATCGGAATCTGTAGCAAATGAGCATTGTCGCTAATTATCATCCTTGTAATGATTTGAATATTTTCTAACATTTTCTTTATTCGAACGCAACTGATGCAATGATTTCTGTCAAATATGTTTGACACCTGATCTAGGATTGCAGTACTGTCAAGCAATTGACTAATATTGGTAATTGTGCAGCATCAGCTTTCAACATTTCAAATTAAGAAATACTCATTTGATAGTTATCTTGACAGGTGGTGAGGAGACCACTTTCCGTTGTTTTTGACGGTCACGGTTTCGTGAGACAACGTGACGCGGTCTCGTGAGAACGTGAATCCTTCGTTTAGAGGCACTTTGCTTACGTGTAATCAGAACAAAGATGCGGCTGAGTTAGATGCAGCCGTTATTCTAGGCGAGTGCAGGTTCAGATAAGGGATATCAGGATTGGAATTCTTTTATTAAAATGTGTACTTAAGTTGCTCGGATAAGCCATGGTTTATTATTACTTTCTTTTCAAAATTGGAAAAAGCGATGAAATGATCAGTAATAATACCACGTCGCAAATCACGACAGTGCAGGTCTTAACTAACTTTCACAGCAAATTTGACATGTGAGAAATCATGCAAGATTTTTGTATTTCCCGGAAATGCTAAAGCATTGTCATCAAAGAAAGCCGATCTTCATAGTTGCACTGTAAGTTAAAAATATAAAATCCATGCAGAAATCGGAAATAAAATTTCAAAATGGAGAGTTGCATGTTGTGTAAGCGTTTGATTCTATTCAAATCATGCCTGATAGATATCGTCTCATTCAGCTTATTCAAAAGCAATAGGTATATAGTCAGCAGAGTAGGATATTCAACTGCTGCATTTTTTCTAATATCTTCCGCAATGACTGGTGGGTTCGATCAATGTCTACGAGAATGAAATGCGATTTCAGGAAATACTTTTTTTGAACTCATTGATCTACATTGATCTGCTTTTCTCTACTGCATTATGCTATCTGATAGTATCACAAATTTTCTTGGAATTCATGAGATTCTCCGAAATGGGAATGGAGCAATCCATATTGTAAATTCATCAACTATAGAGCCACCACCTTCATACGGGATGGTTATATCATCCACAATTTATTAAATACACGCTCAGATTTTATGAAAATTGGATTATGCCTTTTTCGATCTTTTAAGATATTTTACTTGCCCAATGTTTTTCTTGCTCAAGAGCAGGGCTAGAACCGGCCGGGTTTCTTGGCCGGCCAAGGCAGGGCCGTCGGTCCGAAAAAGCTGACCGTGCTGGGACGGCGGCCGGTGTAGTCAAAACCGGCCGGAATTAGACCTGGCGTCTTTGTAACCTACTAATTAAGACTGGCAGCTGCTCAACTTAGACCGTTCGACATAATTCGATTCTCAATTTTTATGTAGCATGCGGTAGGCTTTCCGGTTCTTCAAATTAGCAAGGGTTGCTGATGAAGCGCAACGATGCTGATTTTTATCAATTTCTGCACAAATTGATCCTCCATCAGATAATTAGACAAATATTTGTACTTTGGTAATGCTTATACGCGCATGAAAGAGATTGAGTGAGCAGCAATACGCGTAATAACTCATTCAAAATATGAAATAATTTTGCGATGGATAGTCCAGCGAGCACATGATTCTCACAAAATTCATTTATGCTGAGTAATGAGTATGCGATTCCGTAAGCTCTATTTGAGATCGACTACGGTTTAAAACTATAACTGAAACTGCATGAGTAAATAATTGCCTATGCATTAGACCTCAATCAGCATCAACGTGCCCTCAATGCCGTCAAGTCAACTATGAAGACTTTATAGTACTCATTACGAAGTACCAAACCTAAGAATCAAAATCCTTGAGCAAAAACAGCCGTGAATTCAGTAATGGATTGACTCAATAAATTAACTTATTAATGTACTTCCAGCATTATTTGTCTTTGAACATTATTCCCTACAAAACAGAGAAACAATAAAAAATAATAAATTTTCCTCATGCGTTGCAACGGTTGCTCCAAGTACCTAAACTTCTTTATTATCGCCAACTTTCAGTGATATTGTGTAGTTCTGTCAGCCGCTTTGAATAATGATTTGAAGATTTTTTAAGAAGCGGTTCGCAATGTTTGCTTCATAAAAATTATGTCATCATACCCCGACAATGCTGCAGGTTTGTTTTAGCTGACTAGCCAACTAATGAATGTCGTCAATCGTCGACATAAGTCTAATCAGAGTGACCGGTCGGCCGGTTCCAAGCCTGCTCAAGAGCATGCAACGATGCAATCAGGTGTCTGGAATGTCATACAGGTCTACTTCGGTGGTATAAGTACTACAGCCAGAGCCAATCATGACTTCTAGTTACATAATGCATGTATAAGAGCAGCATGTATCGGCTACTCCGACTATGATGCTCAATCATAGTCATAGCACGTAGGCAATAGTAAATTCAAGCAGAATATTTATGAACCAAGGCTTATGAAGCCATTCATTGCTTTCAATAAACGTGCTATGATCTGAACCAGTTCCTGCTACTGTATACTTTCCTGCCACGCTCCTGTTAATCACAGCTGTCAATGCAGTCATGAGTAGAATGCATGCGGATGTTTTCCTTAGTCATACTAGTGCGATTGCTCCTTATATTTGCTTTGTATTCTGAAAAAAAGTCTTAACCCTTTGATGCCGACGGGGCATTTTTGGACCCAAATGGAATGTCAGGTCAAAATCTGTCCGTGGTATGTGCTGTCATGCTGCCATTGATTGCATATGTACAAAATACACAAAAAATAATTTAGAAAAAGATAATCATTGGTTTTGTTTGAGCAAGTCAATAAAATATATTTTTGACTTCTACATTATTTTGATTATTTCTCAGTTTCCTTTCGGGTCAACTTGCAGGTAAGTCAATGCATGGAACAGTGTAGATCGGGTATGAACATCAAAACTGACCAAAATTGCAAGTGTTAATTCAGAGAAAAATATTCTAAAGTCTTTCATTACGTAAAAAATCAGTGATGAACTATGTGGTCGATATCGACCCTTCCGGCAATATAGGTACATATATACAGCGATTGTATTGAAATTCATCTAACAAAGTGTCCATTTTAGATCTCCTTCTTTTAGCTACGAAGAAATGGACTTCTTTACATGAAACTTCGTATCTGAAAGTCTATACCTGTTTGTTTTAAAATTTTGATAATGATTTCCGTGTGATGACAGACTTTCTTCAATTTGGGTCGATACCGACCCTTCAGGCATATGAGGTTATAGATAGAATTCCCATAAATATTGTGCAATTAGTAGGTTTTTCGCTATCTGACACTTAGAAAAAGAGAAAAATATATTGCCATGTGTCGGAATCGATCCGACAGCCGTGTCACACACAGACTGACGCGCTAGCCACTACACCACAGAAGGGCCTGTACTTTGCGTAAGTTAACGCGATGCTACATTTTGGGCATCATTTGAAATAATCGCGACTGCAACGTCTTCTCAACCGCTTCCATCCCAAGTAGCTTTCTAACTTTCTCTTTGCAGAATGGATGCAGATTTCCAGAGACGAAGTACAAGAACAATATTCCTACAGATAGATATGGCTTTGATGGGATGTTTGAGACACAAGTAGTTCTACTGCCTGATGCTGATCTATCTGAAAATGAGAACCTGAGCAGTGGTTCAGAAAATGAAGAGCATGAAGTTGGAGTTGTGGAGGATGAATCTTTCTCTAGTGACGGAGATGATGAAGGAGAAGATGGGAGTAGTTCTCAGAGACCTACCTATCGATTCAGAAGTAATTTGCGAATGATGGCAAATAATCTTCACTTCGAGCAACCTGAGCAACCTGATTTATCTGAGTTTGAGACTCCATTTGAGTATTTTCGACTCTTCTTCTCTGAAGATATGGTTGACATAATTTCATCGGAGACTAACAAGTATGGCCTACAAAATAGCATAAATGTAGATACTAATCCATCTGAAGTTGAACAGTTGTTGGGTGTCTTCATTCGAATGGGAATTTTCAAAGTTCCATCTGATCGCATGTACTGGATGAACAAGTGTAGACTTTCTGCAGTCGCCGATGTTCTTTCACGAGATCGATTTGAGAAGCTGAAGCGATTCATGCACTTTGTTGATAACAACAATATAATCACAGACAGAAATAATCCAGATTATGACAGGCTTAGCAAGATTCGTCCACTT
Organism: Prostheceraeus crozeri; assembly: GCA_907163375.1. Classification (NCBI taxonomy): domain Eukaryota; kingdom Metazoa; phylum Platyhelminthes; order Polycladida; family Euryleptidae; genus Prostheceraeus; species Prostheceraeus crozeri. The sequence continues at coordinate 197,163 of CAJQUW010008054.1, read as the reverse complement.
CTGAATACTCTATTGGAAAACTGCCGACAGATTCCAACAAGCCAAAAATGTGATGTGGATGAACAAATAGTACCCTTCAAAGGTAGGCACGGACTAAGGCAGCATATCAGAAACAAACATAAATGGGGTTTCAAAGTATATAGCAGAAACTCAACAAATGGCTTCACACACGATTTTCTGTTTCATGACGGACAAAAGCATTCCCCTCAGCATTCATATGGATATGTTCCCGGTAATATTGTCATCAAACTCTGTGAAACTTTGCGACCATTCCATAATCACATTGTTGCATTCGATAACTTCTTCAACAGCTTTGAATTACTGCTAACGTTGAAAGAGGAATATGGAATATATTCAGTTGGAACTTTGCGAGCAAATCACATGCGCAGTTGCAAGCTGAAATCATTGCAAGAACTGAAGGAAGATGGCCGTGGAAGTTGTGACTCAAAAGTTGATGCAAACTCTGGAATAATCGTCGTGCGATGGTACGATTCCAATGCTATTCAACTTACCTAAACTTATGCAGGCATTCAGCCAAATGATCAAGTTAGAAGATATGACAAGAAAGAAAAGCGGGAAACCATGATTACCAGGCCATATATTGTGAAAGACTATAATGCGATTATGGGTGGCACCGACACATTTGACATGCTGATGGCATTTTATCGCATTCAGCGCAAAAGCAAGAAGTGGTTTTTGCGCATATTTTTCTGGATTTTGCATACATCTGTCATCAATTCATGGATTTTATACAAGGAAAATGTGGACTCAAAAGTGAAGTTGCTCGACTTCACTATCGATGTAGCCTACAGTTTGATTCATCAGAGTAAGTTTATTGAAATCAGACATAATATCTATTATTTGTCTTACTCGTAAGATAGGCAATTAAATCAAAATCTTTAGGTGTAGTCCAATAGTGCAGATTAATGTCGAAAGGTAATCTTGATGTATACGGGAAGGTCCAAATGTAGGTAGATGCATGGTTATGCAGCGCAGTAACTGCTTTATGTTACTCCCTACACAGAATGCACTAACACGTATGGCTCTGGAAAAAAGATAAATTGGTCTATTTGCATGAAAATAAAAAGGAAGATTACAATCTACCTACCTCGGTTCATTTTCCCGGTACTTCGGTATAAGTCTACTGATTTCCTCAAAAGGCTTTTCATGCAACATTAGAACTAAATTATTCTACATTCATGTACATGCATATGCTCATATTCCTCATATTCAGAAAGTGATGAATCCAAAAACTAATCATTTTTCTTTTCAGACAAAACATCGATTCAAAGAAAGCGGTCAGGTCTACCACATGGCTCCACAGCTCCGAAGCATTTCAAGTGTGAACTGCGCTCATTTGATTTAAATGCAGACATCCGGTTTGATTCCGTCGGTCATCTCCCATCCTCGAAAAGTAAACTTCGCTGCAGAATATGCAACGTCAAAGTTGTGAGCTATTGTACAAAGTTCAGGGTGCATCTTTGCATCGGCAGAGACAAGGACTGCTACATCAAGTATCACACAAAGTGAAGCTGAATATTACTTGTACCTGTAATGCTCTGGATAATAATCTTCTTGACCTTCTCCCCCGGGTTGTGGAGCCGGCGAGGTGTAATTCTCATAATACACGCGTTTTGTGCCATTCAGTAAACAGTTTTTCCTTCGATTTTCTTGCTATGGCTATATTATGCTGCTCATGCATGCACTTGTAGCTAATCCAGGGATAAATTATCTATTGTATATGGTCGTAAAACGCAAAAATAGCGATGCTGTAGATCAGTAATTAAACACCAAGCGTGACATGATTCTGATTGAACAACACTTTTATGTCAGTCAGATTATTATTTCATTTCCTTTGACGCCTGAAGGGTCGTTTTGGACCCCTTCTCAGAAACGAAGACTAAAATTTTTTTGAAACATTTGCTGCATTTTTTCGTAATAAATAATCAAAAAACTTTGATAAAATCCACAGTTGACATAATTTAAAAAAATTGTTCTAGTAACCGGCATCAAAGGGTTAACGTCAGAAGAGGTAACTGGAGATCGCGACAATAGCAATTGTTCTTCCAATGAATATCCTTCAAAGTACCTCTCAACCAGCTTCTTGAATCCTGTGTTCCTTTAAGGAACGTGCTTCAGCTTGGTCCTTACATTCGCATCAAAGTCATCGCTGATACCATCGATCAGTTGTTTGGATTGAGACGGATTGCACTTACGGTCTTGAAGCTGCTTCAGACAACGAGGAATATAGCCATATTTAGAGGAAATGTCTACGATACCTCTTGCAATCTCGGTGTCCGACTTTTCAATTGGCTCCTTCAGGTTAACGATTGCTGGACAATCATCCTCCAAGTCAACAATCACTTTTTTTCAGGGTCTGATAATTGGTGAGGTAGCATTCCACTGCTTCTATCCGTGTGCCCCAAAGGGTGGTTATCGGAGAGGGTGGCAGTGACATGTGAGCTTCTTCCAGCTTGCGACAACGTGAAGGTGCTTTTCGAAACACCTTCTTGGTCAATGATATCAGTTCATTGACTTTTGGATATAGTCCAATCACCATAACAGCAACTCTATGGAGGTTGTGGGCCAAACAAATCACGTGTATCATCTTCGGCATAAAACTACCATTGCTCTAACCTCTTTCAACATGTATGAAGCGGTATGAGGCTTTCTGTATGAAAAAAAACAGAAAGGAGAAGATAGGTGTCAACACAGGAAACGAGACGCAAAATGTTCATAATGACTCCTGTTTTTTCAAGAAATCATCTATATACATGTATGTATTTAAAAGCACTTATTTTCATGATATGCATTTTTATGCAATTAAAGCTGAAATATGCATTTTTGTGCATTTTATGCATTATGTATATTTGGTCGGCCCTGACAATTATATAGAACCACAGAATTAGACTGGTCGTCTCTTCTTCTGTTTGACTAGAAAGGAAACATTGGAACATGTAATGCCTATGAGATGTCACAATCTGCAGACATAATAATACCATAGAAATCGAACAATGAGCAGCCAGTTCAACATTAAACACGCCAAATTGTGCGAAGTTTCAGTGACTGTTATCAACCGAATCACACCACAGAGACACAGTCGATGTCAAGCTCTACAGAGAAGTTTGTGAACGCTTTTTCGTGCGCCTGCTAACTTTGTAAATAATGATCTGAGGGCCCTACATTATCGAGAAAGCTTTTGCGCAATGATCTGAATTCTTTGAATCTGAAGGAATCGTAGCGATCGGGGCATTTTGAAGGAATTCACAGCAATCCGCAAGCAACACACGACTGCTTTTCCTATCTCTGTAAAGCATTGAAAAATTCTTTTTGCCTACTTAGTTCCTGCATATGCCATCTGTTTGAATCAGTTTGCACTTCTAGCAAAGTGATACGGCTAAACAATCTAATTCTGTGGGTCTACATGAAACTGATGGTGTTCATTGGAGACGATGCCCATTTATGAATCTGCCACCACTTTATAATTTCTTTCGCTCCAACATTTAAGTGAAATAAATGTTGAAATGCACAACTACAAGCGAGCATAATCGCTCTTTTTAAGCTTTCTACTATTTATGATCAAGGGTGTGAGCGAATTGAAATGTCTGAAATCCGAAATGCAACTAATCGATAATTGATTGTCCGACTAGCAAGCCTCGTATTCAAAACAGCACACACGGACGTATATGGCAAGCACCTGAAGGTAAGGAAACCAATATAATAGATCTCGGTTGCTGTTTTATACTATTTGGGAACTATATAGAGAGCATCAAAGATGGCCACAATTTGATATAATCATGAATCGCTATACAAGTTCAAAACGTCTCGATTACGAATATCCCACGGGTTTCCTCACAATGGAACAACAAAATGCAGAGCCCCATATTTCATGCAATTTCCCATTTGTTTGGTGGAAGCTAGTGTGAATTGATCATTCGTTTCTATTAGAATATGATATTGCGATAAAGCAGATAGTCATTAAGATAGTCCAAACCCCTCACCTTGGTTCGTAATGAATTACGAGGTTCGATTTCCTTTAATTAGCTCCATGTGTAGAAATGAGTGGATGTACCTCAACATAGTTGACAAAAATGAAATATTAGAGAATACAGTAAAATGGGGCATGTCAAAAAATCTATAGACAAGCGCTTAACAAATAATATAAGTGGAAACATACACATGCAGTTTCTTCGCTGTCAAAACATTACCTGTAGGGGTTGCGAATAATGCACTCAATAATTCATTCAAAATCAAATCATCATCTTAATTAACTTTTGAATAAAAGCTATCTAGAGAATGATAACGAAGCAATAGAATGCATGTACAACTATCGTTTTCTAATCTTCGGAGAAATCCCATAAATACATTACAAGCACGCATTTGATCCAAATAATGGCAGTTTTAGTAATTTTTATTCTATTCTCCATTTCGCTGTAAAAATAGCTATTCAAACTGTCTCGTGAAACGAAAGTTCGACTTTACTTTTCTCTTAGATCAATGGGATTCAGAAAATCTTCAGCACGCTACAGAGCACCAACCACGTGGAATGATGCTAATGAAGTCGCATGGTTTCAAATTATTACGCATGACTGAGGAACGGGATAGCAAGTTGACATTTGGGTAGGTAGTTGACTAGACGACCGAAGCCAAGCAAGAAATGCATCAAAGTTGATAAAATTATGCATGTCCATGAAGTTTCCGTTTTTGACGCTGATGGAAGAACTGAAAAATGACTGTTTAGAAGATGAAATTTCCTTATCCCATTTAACACTCGACTGGTCAAAACACGGCCAAGAATTAATATCAATCTTTTCTTGAGCAAACGAGATGGGAGAAGATGGACCTGATTCATCAAGTGTGGATGATTTTCGTTTAACATGGTGGTTAAGCAAATAGAGGGGATTCTCATCGTCTAAGACAGTCTAAGCGAATGTCAAGTGTCTTTTAGAAGTTTTGATTCGGTTGCATTCACCGAACATATACTGTTGCGGTCTCATGTTTCGGATGCAAAAGTCAACTTTTGTCCCCATGTGGCATTTTCAAAATTATTACAACAAATATGATTTTGATTATCTGGAGTCGGAAGTCATTTCTATTCAAAGTGGTCAAGATTGATTCATCTTTCCGAATGTGTAATCAAATAATCAGTGACTGAACAATTGAAACTCTCTCTATCTGTCGGTCATGTCACCTGGCATCGCTTAATTAGCGATTTTACCAAAGAAATTAAATCAGAAATATTTGGTTGGGCGACTTCCTATAATAGAGTGGAAGTAAGCTAATCATGGTTGACCTTGATTCAGGCCCCATGACATGACAGGCCTTAGGATGCGATCATAACCACTGAATTCGTAATGAAATCAATATAAAGGAAAATTTCAACTTGCTATTGCACATTGACTAATGATATGAAAAATATATAATTTTACTCTACAATGTAAAACTATTGTTGAGATTAAAGGACTAGACATTATGAGTGGAATGAGAGAAGTTCTTTGTATTGATAAAATTTTTTTTATTATGTCAGGGCCTTTTGGACGCAACAAGCGACCATCATCAGGTGCAAGCAATCACTAAGCATTGCTACTAAGTCACCCAGAATTCATGAACTCTGCCGTGTATATAACCTAACGTTTTCGGCCTAGTTCTCTGCAGAAATTCGCTCTAGCTGCTGGACAATGAGCGTTTACGCCGGCACCAAAGCAGTTGTTATGACTTGCTCATGGAGCCGCTTGCATTTGAGATCTGCAGAAAGCCATGTGAGTGAGGTAGCCAGATCAGCCCCATTGTAGCAAAGGCGGAACTTTATTAGGTAATTTCAGCTAATAGGAGATGGAATATAGCAAAAGCTGTCTCATGTTGATTTTCAAATAGGCCTTCGCATTATGCATGGCGCATGACTATTGAATCATCGGGAAGCTCTATCATGTTTTCTTCTCTGATAAAAGTTTCCTCTCCCTTTAGTATTACTGAGAAACGAGAGAATTCCAGCAGTTTTTTTCAGAGGCCAATCAAGAAACGTGCGTTACAAATATCATATTAATATACATACAAACAATTTACGTCAATTAATAAGTCAAGAGCGTGCTCGATCCGCGTGATACATTACGGAAATTCTTCTACACCTGTTGGACTTTCTCAGGCCTTTGAAGTTCACTAGCGTAACTGGTGAGTGTAGCTTGTGTAGCTAGTCACTAGTGCCACTAGTGTAGCTTGCGTAGCTGGGCCAGATTAGGTCTTGGTCGAAAATCTAGCCCGATTCCTATTCAATCAGTCATCTAACTACAAAATATTTCTTTTCATCGACCTTGTTGTCTACTTATTCATGCAGAAGTCGAATTTTTAATAGCGTCTCGTCAAAGTCAAACTACTGTTTTTTGGAGACGGAAAAGTTACGACATTCTCACAATGTCTGATATTTGCAATAGCGAGAAGAACACGGATGATGAGAAAGTCAATAGAAAACACCATTCCTCTGCAGACTTTAACATTTGTAAGAGCAGAAAGCTAAAAGTCAAATCCGGATTGGCGAATGCATATTTGCAATGTGAAAATAGTACTTAAGTATTTCACTCACTTAACTCATTTGCAGTCTATCTGCTGCACACAGAGCTAATTATTTACAATTGAACTTTCGAAAATAATACATACGAAAGCATGCCTTGTGCAATTAACGACATGTCATTGCTACCAGGTAACTCTGCAAGAGTGCATGCAGACAATGCATATACTGGTGCGAGAGACATCTATGACACAGAAGAATTTTGACTGAGCTCACCCGACACGCAATAATATACACAACATGATGAAAAATACTGTTTGCGTAATAAACGTATAAACATAAAAGTTAAATTGGAGCTGTTAAAGAAAGTCCGATTTAAATGCTTTTAAAGAGAAATAGTCTGGTCGCACACATGTCTCACAAGTGTGCTGTACATCAGGGTTTTATGCGGCCAGGTTTTTGGCGGCCGGTGTCATCAAAACGAACGGTGTGAATAATGCAGTTAAAGTATAATTGAAGTTGTATTTCCATTTGGAGAATTTATCACTAAGAAAAAGTGAGTCAAAATGCTTTTCACTTGACAGGCCTGCCTGCAATCATACCGCTGAGGTTCGTGGGCACGGTGATGCGAACCCCTTCTGCAGTGCGCGCGCTTGGCCAATAACCCAAGCCAAAGAGAGGCGAATTTCTATTGCTTGCTACCATTGCCTACAATGGTTGGGATAGGATAATGTCCTCTCTAGACAAACACACACGCAAATGAATCTATCTCCGTGGTTGCAGGATACAAACTACGGTCTTTGCTTCGGTCCTGTTCACGCCAACTGACGCATCAAGTCTGCCCTAATTACATTTCACATAAGTCAGAGATAAAATCAAAAAATAAACGTGACCTACGATGAACGTGCAAACATAAGGCAATTATCACTCACTACCGATAAGAGCAACAGTATCATGAAAGAATGTCTCAAACACTTCACAGTGTGAGAATCACTTCTGAAGCAATGGTATCAAACTGTCGTCCATCACACATTTGACTCTGCTTGAGGAGGTCAACTTCTCGTCCTCCACCCGTCTGTGAAAAACATGCCTCTCATAAAAAGTCTACTCCTTCTCAAGGATAGTCGCCGCCATCAAGTCCATAGTATGACCGTCTCCATTACGTGTGTAGCAATGTGCGAGTATTCAGTATTCATATTTTTCACCATATCTCATTTGCTGCTCTCCTGAATCGCCAACGTACATCTGGTGTCAGTTCTTGCAGCTAATTTTGAACACAAAACCCAAAAATACTCTCTCGTCTTGACGTTGTCCCATCAACCGGTCTGCCAACCTGCAAACTGGCCTGCCAGTCACTCCCATCCTCAGCTCACTAAGAATCCTGGATCATCTCATAGATACCTGGGCCCGGTTGCATAAAACTTTCCTAGGTAGGAATTCCCTAACGCATAAATCGTTCCTAACTTAGAAAACAACTTTAGTAGGGTTGCAATAAAATAATTTCTAACTAGGAAATTCCTAAATACTGGAAAGTTAGGAAACCCCCAGTTTGCAATAAAACGCCACTATCTTTTCCTATCAACGCTAACTGCAGTTGCATAAAAATCTTCCTAAATTTCTTCCTAGCACATAGAATGAGAACAAATCAAAATGCTACTTGTGTGTCAGCCTTCAAGTAGCCAATGAAAGGCAGGAAGTGATATCCGAGTTTCTAATTCACATTTAACACAGGAAAAATTGCCATCTGTAAACAGTTAATTAAAAATGCTCGACAATGTACATAGTCCGAGTGTTTGTGCCACTCAAATCAGTTGATGACGGCTGCTCAGAGCCGCACAAATCAGTATCATTGGGTATATCCACATCGTCAATCTGTGGCTCATTGCAAAGAACGGCGAAGTTGTGCAATATCACACATGCGACAATTACTCTGCAGCATTTGCTCACCTCAATCTCAAGCCGAATGCAAGCATGACCACCTGCGCTTCAAAATTCCAATGACTCGCTCCACCGATGAGCGGGTAGTCCGATGACTTTGTTGTAATTTCTTTCTTTAGTGGTTAGAAATCCAGTCGATCTCTCTGATACCGGCGTACACAACCAATTCCTTTGAGGATATCCTTGATCACCAGACAAAAAGTTTTTTCCAAACTGATTATCTCGAAATTGTTCACAAATTCCAGATTCATAGAGTATTTTGCTGTCATGTGTGCTGCCTGGCCACTTTGATACGCAATCAGCAATCAAGAGATTACCTGTTGTTATCAGCTGGACGTTGATAGAATGATAGCTTTTGCGATTTACGAATTCTTCTTCATGTGTTTTCGGCGCCAAAATCTTGATGTGAGTTTCCATCAATGCACCCACAAGCACCAGGAAGTTATGTGCATCAAACCACCGTAAACATTTTAGAACTCACTAAAAGTGAAGATTTTATGTATTCATCTTTCAATTGCAAAATTGCACTAAGAATTTCATCAGAAACTCTTGAAGCTGTTGATTTGTCCACCCCAAAGTTATCGCCGACAACTTCTAGGAAGCTTCCGCTTGCTAAAACGCGTGATGTCATCAGTAGCCGCTGCTCAACTGTCAACGCATGGTTCCGTTTCGTATGTGAGGGCAGATGCAATTCTATCTTTTGACATAGAGTAATCAGGGATTGACGACTGAATCGAAACCGAGATCGCAAATCTTCATCATTGAATTCGTCGAATGAATTGCGGTCGCGAAATGTTCTTGTCCGCCGACATCTAATATTCAGCGATGTGTGCAATTGACGCAGTTGATTGTTTTGCAAAAATAAATCCATGCGAATGATTGTATCCAGATCGGACAAGCACCTGCAAAATGTAGCTGGATAGGACGTCGATGCTCGAATGATTGCCAATGCCAGTCGATGAACTGAACAATAACCCATTGCACTGCTTTCATGATATCACAATCAAAGAGATTGAATGGCTTACTGCAGTTTTGTCATTGGTTCCATGCATAGCATCACATCGTTTTTCAATGTCTGCGTCACACAGCGATGAAGAATTTTGGGATCATCTTACAGCAAACATTACATGTGTTTGTTAATTAGCTAATAGAAGAGCTGTATTTGAAATGTTGCTTATTTTGGTTTTTGATTGAGCTAATGTGGAATGGACAAAAGAGGTGGTTCGCTTATTTTGATCGAAATTTTAATTCGTCACATCATTTTACAAGAATTTCACAGACAACTAGCACTTTAGTAGAGGCATGAAGCAGCTCTAAATTATAGAACTCATTTTAGTAAGGAAAATTGCATGTAGAACTGGAAATAGTAAGTAATTCCTAGCAAATTAAGTTCCTAATTTTATTGCAACTGAGATAGTAAGGAATTCCTACGTATGCGGCTTCCTAAACGCGAGTCTAGGATTCCTAAGATAGTTGAGAAAATGTTGTCGTTCAAGAAATATGCACTTGCCATGACATAGTACGTAAGACTTCTATGGCAACTGAACTCTTCCTAAGCACGAAGTTTAGTAAGGAAAATGCTTAGGAAAGTTTTATGCAACCGGGCCCAGCTGGGTAATAGGATATCGAATATCTAGGAAAGCATTGAATAGGATAAGCAGCACTTATCTAACGGCAAATGCGTTGTTTGCTATGATTTCATGATTTTTATTTTTCCGGACATCCAATGTACGGAAGCTTTAAAATAATTTGAAAAATCAGACTTGTGTCAATTTCTCAAGAAATGTATTTGATTTCAATTACAAATAGCTTAGTTAAAAAAAATTGACTACAATTAGGCCTACTAATTACATCTCAGTAGTGAAAACTGTGCCCTACTTGCGACGGATAGGTACATGGATAGGTAGATGTAAAGTTTAGTGTTATCAATAGGTACATGGATAGGTACATGGATAGGTACATTTAAAGTTTAGTGTTATCAATAGGTACATGGATAGGTACATGTATAATTCAGTGTTATGAATAGGAACTTGTATGAGATCTGTTTTACTGGATAGTTACATGTGTTTGGTACACTCGGTTGAGTACACTGTGTTTCGGAACGTCTATGATCGAACTTGTGTGGTTTGGTTCTGAGCACTTGGGTACGTACCGATAGACGTCCGTTGTTTGATTTTGAATGGGTTTGCTCAATTGCGACTATTGTGACTATTGAAACCATTGTAATCAAGATGACACATTGATTTTCCTTTTACGTAGACAAACTAAGCTATAAATATGAGATAGTTGTTTGATGACATACATAATGATGACTAGTATCCCAACGTCGTGGGTTGTCGCAAGAGACCTTGGATATTCGTTCAAAGCTATAGAAACTGTAACAAATCTCAGTGAAAATATCAACGCTGGTGATTTAGTTGATCGACTAATGGATCTAGATGAGCATGCTATGAATCACAATTTGGATCGTAGGTGGATAGAGGATTTCTCCATGCTACACTGCAATGATAGTGAAATTAGGAGGATCAAATTGGAACGATATGGAAAGAAGGAGACATCTGACAGTGTTTTAATAAAAAGTTCTCCCAATAAAAGTGACTTCAGAAGGAAATTAGAAGAAGAGACATTTAAATTATTATGTGAACGGAACTGCGTTAAATGTTTTAAACAGGAACGATCCCTTCTCTTTTTGCCATGTTCTCATAGCGTTATGTGTTCTACATGTTATGTACCCTTTGAAACTTCATCTTGTCCCCTTTGTGATGAAGAAATATCTTCAACAGTCACTGTATATCGTGCATGATGAGTCATCATGCAGGTCTGTGATTGGTCACTATTGTGTCTTTGTTTGACTTTTCTATATAAGGAGGACATTGTACCGTTCTATTTCAAGCATAATTTGAGGCTAATACAATGTCAATCAGCATGTCGTTCACTACCAACATTCCCATTTCAATAATTTACCGAAGTCAACTCTTCACCGGCAATATATTTTATTCTGCCGTGAATATAACTGGCTATAAAGCGGATTTGGTGGATCTGATGGAGGAAATAGTGAAGTATTTCCGCTGCGGAGAGGACGTTGTGGTGCAGAGAATGTTAATGAGAGTCGTGAACAACGCTCTTACACGAGTTGCAAGATTTTGGCTCAATGAAGTATTTCGCCCACTAGCTCAAACGGAGATTGTACCGGAATACTCTCGCTGTTGGTGCAGCAGTATCCAACGGAAACTCAACACATGTCTCCATGACATTATCACCTCCAGCTACTATGACGAGAAGGGTGAGAAATGCAAACTGGACTTGTTCAGTGGACCGCCATCAGTAAGCATCAATGTGGCTGCTCAAGGACATTCTGAGGTAATCAGTTTGCGGGCATACTATGCCAATATTTTAAAGACTTTCCATTCAAAGCCCTGCTGTATGTGCTGTCCAATTTCAAAACATCTAATGAAAGACATTGAGCAGCTCATAACTGCTACAAATCAGACTCTAGCCGATGTGAGTGTATATCAGTTTCCCTCTACAACTTGTTAAGTGTTTTATGTAATTTTATAAGTACCAGCAACAAACTCTGTGTGAATGCTTGTAAACTTTTGTGTATATATAATGTTGTAAGTACTAAGCAAAAATTGTAATTGTATTATCTATTTCCATATTAGAATAAAAATGTCTGTAAAACGGAAGGCATCTTCTCGTCAATCGAAACGGTCCTTCAAACCTTCAAGTCAGTTTAAAAAGGCGTTGCGAAAGTTAAACAGGATACATGATAATAAGAAGAAGTGTAAATTGATTCAAAATTCAAGTGATGATTTCATTCGTGATTTAGCTTTTGCAATACACAAATGTCTACCTATTTACAAGCCTCTGTTGAATGCTGGCTCTTTGAATAGCATAAAAAAGTTTTCAAATCCAAGGAGTAGTGATAAGAAAAGGCGAAACTTAATTCAGCGCGGTGGTGGTGGGTTTCTAAGTATGTTAAATGATATTGGAAACAGTATTAATGGTGTAATCAATAGTCCGCTTGGAAGGATTGCAGCAACTGCTGCAATGTTAATATAAGGTTAGCGAATCATAAAGTGACACGTCATCACTTTGATTGATGAGTCATATATAGGTGTATATAAGGAAGACGCTTTAATGATATTTTACCACTTTCAAGTGACAATTCATTTGCGCTGGTTGAAAGCTCCGAATTAGTACTTGTTGAAACATGACTCAGAAAATGTATACAATCAGAGAGGAAGGTGACGCTTTTGAGCAAGATCTCTTGAAGCTTCGTCCGACACGAAAGGTGCAAGGGATTGGAAATACATTCTACTTTCAAACCTTGAATTATGGTGATGATGGCTTTTATCTTCAAGTTCCATTCTTCCACAGTAATGGTATGTCTACATCAGGGTATAGCAATATGAGACAAATGCGAGTGACTTTTCCAAAATGGCAACAGGTGATTCTTAAAACTATTGACTCTTTCGCGAAAGAATGTGTTGAGCTGCCTGAAAGTGCTCCCACTCATTGGAGAAAGGCATTAGAGGAAGGAGTTGGTTATAAGGAATTGCCGGAATTCGATACACTGTTTTTAAAACTATCGGATCATTTTCAAGCATTCGATCTCTTTACAAACGCGATGGAATGTGAGGATCTCAAACGGGGCCGCTATATGGGCTTAGTGCACGTTACCGGACTTTATATTGGCTCACATGGTTCGACTGGTAAAGTCGCATCTTTACAAATGAAGGTTCTTCAACTAGTCTATGAACCACTACCAATTGATAAATGTTTAATTAACATTGATAAGACTGCTTCAAGTGATGGGAAGGAAGAGAGCAAAAAGCGAGGGCGGAAATCTAAAGATGGGAATCCTAAATTGAAGTTGAAGCGCCAAGATGCTGACTTGAAAACTTTCTATAATCCTAATTGTGATGAGGAAACACAAATGTTTTAATTTGTAAATGTTTTAATTTGTAAATGTAACTTGAAAGTTTCTATTCTGAATGTAAATAAACGTGATCTGGAACATGTGTCTGTTTTGTTGTTCTAAGCAAAATTAGCGGGATGATGAGTTTAATGTTAATGGAATTATAAGATGACAGATTTTCGTCTATTCACTGATCGCACAATGTGTGTCGCTGGACCAAGTCAGTCCGGTAAAACTACATTTGTAACTGAATTGCTACAATATAGAAATGAAATGTTTAACAAGGAAATTAAGAGAGTCAAATGGTATTATGGAATATTTCAACCACAACTACATTCTGCACTTCGCCAGAAAGGTTATGAGGTGAAGCAAGGGTTGCCATCAACTGAGGATATCAAAGCAGGTGACTTACTAGTATTAGATGATCTATTACGAGAAAGCAAATCTTCAAAGGATGTAACTGAAATGTTCATTCAAACTGCACATCATAGGGAAGCTTTTATTATCTACATCACCCAAAACATCTTCGATGGAGGGAAAGAGCAAAGAACTAGAAGTTTGAATACACATTATTTGGCAATATTTAAAAATCCAAGAGATAGCAGTCAGATACATCATCTCAGTAGACAGATATTACCTCAACAACCTAAAGTACTTTCAAAAATATATGAAGATGTAACAAAGAAACCACATGGTTATCTATTTATTGATCTAACCCAGGAATGTCCGGAACGACTTCGATTTCGAACAAATATCATACCTAATTCCGCTGAACCAATGACAGTTTTCTCGGTTCACAGTTAGTTTTAAGCAATGTACTTTGTTGCCTTATTATTTTCAAACATGTCGTATTCAAAGATGGTAGTCATTCCTCAAGAGGAGTATGTACAATTGACTACATTACAAAGTGCACAGGAAGTCAAAAATATAGATCAACCTATTACGAATCAACTTAAGGAACTAACACAAAAGGATATGGAAATTCAGAAGATTAAGGATCCCTATCGACGAATGCAGTTAGCAGCTGAAAACATTGACGAGAGGCGACAGATTCGTGACAAGTTGCGACGATTTATAACCTTGTCAACACCTCGACCATATCGTGTGCGCGCTGAGCGATTATTTGACTTCATTGATCCACATGTGAAGTTCAATGAGAGAGGGGAGATAATAGATGAAACAACTGGTGATGTTATTAGAAATAGTCACATAGATGACCTTCTACAATATGCTGTCAGAGATGTAAGGCGAAAACTAGGTGCACCACAAGGGTGGTCATATTTTCAGAAAATTTTATCTGATCAAAATGTACCTCACAATATTATTGGAGGACCGACTGTGAATGAATTGGATAAGGGTCACTTACAAGATGGATCAAAGAGTAAAACACCCACGATGGCGGTCAAGCGAGAGCTTCATGATCCCGATGATCTGCAACCAAAAAGAGCTACTAGGCGCTCAATGCGTGTTGCGAAGGAGTATAGTAAATATTAAGCAAATATGAATTAAGCCTTGCCTCTCTCATATCATGTCGTTACAAAAATTTTGCTGTTGTTTGAAATCTGCGCTCGAAGGTAAAGCAGAAGAGGGCATAGAGGTTGATATCAATTGTGTTAGCAGTTGCTGTGCGAGTAATACGCGTGCAAATCAGAACAAAGACGATGAGTACAGCAGTGAAACTCAGAAAGATTTATTACGACTTAAATCATCCCGCAAGTTTCAGTCGTCCGGAGGTTCTAGCTCGTGCAGCAGGTGTGGGAATAGAGAAAGTCAAGAAGTGGTTGAGGAGTCAACCGACTTACACTCTTCACAAAAATGCGAGAAAGCGGTTTCCAACAAGAAAATATGTTGTTAACAATATAGATAGTCAATGGCAAGCGGACTTGGCTGACATGCAACAGATATCACAGTACAATGATGGCTATAAATACATCTTAACCGTAATAGATATTTTATCTCGCTATGCTTGGGCACGTGCGCTGAAATCTAAACGAGGACCAGAAGTTGAAGCGGCTTTTCAGAGCATTTTCGATGAGGGGCGTGTTCCGCAAAGAATACAGACCGATCAAGGGAAGGAATTCGAAAACTCTCATGTTCGAAGTCTCCTTAAAAGTCATAATGTGGAATTGTTTAGTGTCAAAAGTGCTTATAAAGCTGCCATGGTTGAGAGGTTCAATCGCACACTGAAGACAAAAATATGGCGCTATTTCACTGCAAAAAATACACATGTTTGGGTAGGTGAGCTGCAGAAATTTGTTAAGAATTACAATGAAAGCTACCATCGAATCATTAAGATGAAACCAGTTGATGTTACCCCAGATAATGCGATGGATGTATGGCTTCGATTGTATGATAAGAAAGCGAAAAACATTTCCAATGAAAAGAAAATTAATGTTGGTGATAGAGTTCGGATTTCAAAGGTTAAGTCTACATTTGAGAAGGGGTATCTACCTAATTGGACTGAAGAAGAGTTTTTTGTGGATGAAGTAAATACAAAATTTAGACCCACCATGTATAAATTAATAGATTACCATGGCAATCCAATTGAAGGAAAATTTTACTCTTATGAATTGCAAGTAGTAGACAGAAGTGAAGAGGTGTATATGATTGACAAAATAATTAGGAGGAAAGGTCATGGCAATCAAAGGAAATATCTAGTTAAATGGAAAGGATATCCTGATTCATTCAATAGCTGGATAACGCACCAGGATCTACAAAATGTGGAGGTGGGAGACACTCGTAACTTTTAAGCTAATATAGCATGTGACTTCTTCCATATATGAGTTTAACATGTCTACTAACTTCAACATCATTCTTCCAAGCAATAGCAACCCCAAGATATTCCCAAGTAACAAACCATCTCTATACTCTGTTGAATTCGCTAATCCAATTACTCTGCATGGACCCCATGAAGTTGCTCTAACTGAAATTACTTATTACAACGATATCAGTTTGCTAAAGAACAACTATTTTGAATTACATAAAGAAGTGCGAGAGAAGGATGATTGCTTTCGCATATTTCAAAATAGTCTACATGGTACATGGGCTTTTCATCATCTAACTTTACATCCTTTTTCAACATCTTTACCATCTGTCCAAAACATGATTAAAATTCAAAAGGCATTTGCAACGTCAACTTTTGATTCTAAGGTTCCCACAATGAGCTTGCAAGATACAGAAAAGGAAATCGGTAGAATGTTTGAACGAATAAATGATCTCTTCAAGCTGACTTTGAATAAATTCTACAAACCAGTCATAAAGGGGTCAACAAAATTGATGAAGGAAGGGAAGCATGTTCTTCTTGTATTAGGTAAGGATTTGAGTCATACTTTTGGGTATTCCAGAACAACTTTCTCATCAAGGTATTGGTACAATGGACGTGGGTGGAATTCGGAGAGGAAAGTCACTGATTTTCAATGTAGAATTGTGCCATTGTATGCATTACAAAAAAGGAGCATCCGAGTAAAAAATAAATTTGAGGTCATTAGAAGTGTTGAAGACTTTGCAAGAAAGTTTCAAGGATCAGTGCCAGAAACGTTAATGACTTGTGAATATAAGAAAGAGAAAGTAACTTTATTTACTGTTGAAACGGAGGCAGAATTTATTGTTTTTACTAAAAAGACACCATTGGAAAAGTCTGAGTCCGCTGTTATTGAATTCGGATCTGAAATGATTGGGATGTTTAAGGGCCTTGAAAGCGCACCTTGGTTGACAGAATTAAATGATACATTCAAGGTTCAATTGTCCTCTTCTAAACTCAAAGCATCAACAAATGCTTCATGGGATATCCACGTATACAGCGAAGACATATTGGGTGATGAATTGTCTACTTCCAGTGAACTTGTAAAAAGAGTTAATTTGAACATTGAAAGCTTGAAAACGCCATCTGAATTGTGTACAAAGTTAAATGAGTTTGGTGTAGATTACCTTGATGCAGATGAATATCACTTTTCTTATGACCCACATAAGAAACGCATGATTCTAAAGGTAGGGAAGAACTCTCTTATCAAGCTGGATAGCGTGTTAACGACCACATTGGGATTCTCAAAATCAACTATTTATGAAGGCACATCAATAGGCGATACAGCCCCATCACTAGAGCGTGATATAAGTAACTTATACGTCTATTGTAACATTATTGAATATACAAGGGTTGGCGACATTGAGGCCCCACTTCTGCGCACATTTCCTCTCTCATCCGTAAGGAAGCAACTAATCAATCGAGAATTTTTTAACACAATGTATCTACCAATCAGCCGAAATTTCATCAATAGAATTGACATATCAATTCATGATGACGCAGGAGAAGTAGTACCGTTCTGTGGTGGTGTTACTGTTTTGACCCTACATATTAGGTCACGAGAATAAGGCTTTACGCTATTGTGACTTCCATAGTTATTCAATAGTCATAATGACAGGCATTTACAGTAGACCATCATATCAGAGCGGTTATCCCGTGTTTGTTGGAGGTAGACGACAAGTTGGAGGAGGCATATTTGGTGCACTAAGACGTATGGTTCTTCCAACACTCAAAAAGTATGGCGTACCAATCATGAAGCGTGTTGGAAGCAGGGCTTTAGATTTTGGTGCAAATGTTGCAGCTGATGCGCTTCAAGGTGAGGATATCGGTGAATCTATGAAAATGCGCGCGCAGCAATCTGCCATAGACGCATTAGATGATTTAACAAAGACGAGACGTACAGTTCGGAAGAAGCGTAGGAAGTCAAGACAAGTTGGATCCGGTCGAGTTACTAAGCAAAGACGCAGGAAAAGTAAAAAGCCGACTAGAGCAGCACGTTCTAAATCTAGACGTCGAGTGAAAACAAGAAAGCGCAAACGAAATTCCACAGCGACTGGAAACAAGTCAAAACGAAGGAAGACAACATATTTGTAGAGCTAATACGATGCAGAGTATCAATTCGGCTTTGTGTTTCTTCGATTCTCCCCCTCATCAGACAGACATCATCTCCTCAACAATTGTAGACATAGTCCCCACAACAAATATCGATGGTAACCAGCAGCCTATTCAGTTTGATATACCTGCCAATCCTCAAGATTATATTGACTGTCAATCCATTGATTTAGAGTTGTGTATACAAATTAAGAAGACTGATGGTACAAATATCGATTCATCCAAGGATAAAGTGGGATTAGCAAATCTTCCTATTGCCAGTCTGTTCTCAGATGTGTATCTAATATTGAATGACAAACAGATTGAAGGAGGGGATCGAGCATATCCATATGGAGCATATATACATACAATGACTCAATTTCAAAAGCAAGCTAAACAGTCACACTTGCAAGTTTCTGGGTGGTATGATGAT
This sequence comes from Prostheceraeus crozeri, assembly GCA_907163375.1. Lineage (NCBI taxonomy): Eukaryota > Metazoa > Platyhelminthes > Polycladida > Euryleptidae > Prostheceraeus > Prostheceraeus crozeri. Next base: position 178,478 of record CAJQUW010008054.1, on the reverse strand, counting down.
CAGCAAGGGAAATTTGATGATGTCTCAAATACAGGGTTGAAAAGACGAATGGATTTAACAGCGGATTCAAAGGAATTATACTTGAAAGGACCCGTCTATCTTGATTTCCTTCGTCAATCTAGATATCTGCTATCACAGGTTAAAATGCAAATAAAATTTATTCGTGCAAATCCTGAGTTCGCGTTAATGGCTTTTGGAGCTACAAACTATCAAGTCAACATAAGTAATGCCGTGCTCAATGTAAGGCGAGTAACAATGAACCCGTCAGTCATCAACGAGCATGCGACAGGATTGAGGAAAAACAATGCAATATATCCAGTTAATCACAGTGTGTTGACAAACTTCACAATTGGTGCGGGATCATCCTCACATGCCTACCCAAATCTTTTTCCCACTGCAATGCCAAAGGCGGTGTATATCACATTTGTGGAAAATGAGGCATTCATTGGTGCTTTTGAAAAGAATCCATTCAATTTCCAACACTTTAATGTTAGCAAACTAGCACTCTATCAGGATGGGAAATTTGTATCTTGCAAAGCATATGAGCCTAATTTCAAAGATGGTAAATTCGCACGTGAATATGGTTCTACTTTCACCGCCCTCAACATGTTTAATACAGATGATTCAAATGGAATTACAATGGATATGTACAAGAATGGCTACTTCTTCATTATGTACAACCTCACAGCAGATGCAGATCTAGGTGGTGAAAGCGTAGGAGTTACAAAGCCTGGAAATCTACGACTGGAGGTATCATTTGAGTCACCTTTGAAGAAAACAATTACTTGTCTCATTTATGCTATCTATGATAGCAAAGTTGAGATAACAAGAATGAGAGACGTGACTGTCAGCTATCAGAGATGAGTAACTTAAGCAACATAGAAATCTTGAGGAAAATGAGGAAAGCTCATCCCTACTCCAAGACAATATTTCTCAATGTCTTTTCTAGAGATAATTTACCTGATTCAATTCCTTTCTATCCTTGTTCGCTTATCATCAATACGGATACCAACAATCTTCCCGGAAAACATTGGATTGCTGTATACATCAATCGTTATAAAGTGGCCGAATATTTTGACTCTCTTAATCAACCTCGTTTACATGATATCGCATTATGGATGAACAGGTTCTCCTGGACTGTTAGGAAAGTGACATCGTTCCCACTTCAAAGTAATACATCTCTAATGTGCGGTGGCTATGTACTCTATTTTGTCAACGAGAGACCATTGAAAAATAACTGTAAAAGTGCTTTAGAACTATTTTCAAAAAACTGTGATAAAAATGATGTAATTCTTACTAAATATGTCGAAACAGTTTTGAAATAAAGTTTTATGTTGTATCATTAACTTGCTCTCTTTTTTTCCAAAACAAGGGTTTATAAGGAAAACAAAAACATGCTCATATTTCATTATCTATTCACATATATACAAAAACATGTTCATATTTCATTATCTATTCACATATATACAAAATCTACAATTTGGTTTTCATGAAACATTTTTTCAAATCACATATGATGGGAGGCACATCACTTATGTCTTTAATGCCGGTTATCACAATCTTTCCATTATGGAACACATGAACATGATATGGATGCCAGTTAGTCAATTGAGCTGCTGGAAATAACTCCACTTCATAAGTTAGATTATGTGATGATGTAACTTTACGGAAATCATAGTGATAGTGTAATTCACATAACACGGTCATTGTCTTCACTTTCCAATCAGATAATGAATCACCAAGTAAATGTTCCAAAGTTAAGTGTAGATATGAGAGATCACCCTCCATGACCCTTCCAATACATTGGATTGTTCCATTTGGAAAGAATAGGATAGTGAGAGATTTATCCTTCCTCTGAATCCTCCATGTTAACATTGAGGGTCTTCCAAGATGTAAGCTCGTTGTCGGCTTCAATTTGCGTTTTATCAGTAACCATTGTTTTCGGTTGGGTATATTCCTCTCGATCTCTTGTAGATTGAGTTTTGACTTTGCTTTTGTAGTTAACATCCGATTTACAACTTCCAACCGTTTGATGTCCTCCATCTTTAATGAATGACGTTATCTGTGGTAGTATCTCCCTTGTAAAGGTTTCCCATGTGACGTCACTGAAACGAAAAAATCGATATTCAACATCTTCCCGTTTTGGTGAACAGACGTATAGTTTGACTGATGAATCACACTTTATCCATACCTTGTCATCGAGAGGAATCTTGATCCGAGTCTTATGGTTGTCAATGAGATCCGCAAAGTCTTTCAGTGAAGGCAATGAGTCAATACTAATGCAAACGCCACGATGTTTTCGAACACTATTTGCTATTGAATGACGAAATGCTATTCTTTTAGAATTTGTTATGTGAACGTTTTGAACGTCACTAAGTTTCCATGTTCTAATGTAATGAGGCATGTTCCGAAAGCTATGTTTCAAATTTAGGTTTAATGTTTGCCTAAAGTTTGTTATTTTATTAGCTCAACATATCGGAATGATGTTGAGTACAAATTCTTCACATATTCATTCACATTAGGACTACCTATTTATTAGTAATCATTTCTACATATCGGAAAGATGTAGAAATTTCAATTTTAGTAAGACTACTTATGTATTAGTAAGTGTTGCTACATGTCGGAAGATGCAGCAATCGCAAGATCTATTACAAGTGGAATATTGTATTGTTTTTATTTAGACTTATTCTACATCACCTGTGACAGGAAGGCATCTCCTTCTCTTCGACGGTGGGGGAAGACCTAGGCTGTAGTGTCCATATGGTAATGATAAATTTTTATCCAGCCAACAGCGCTTATCCTCCCAAAGTGAAAGACCTCGCTTCCTAAATGATTTTGTGCTAACTATGTGATTTTTTGAATTTATAATTGTCATATCTTCAGTTGTATCATTCTCACTATAATAGACACTCCTATAGTCATCATGTTTCAATTTTTTAACTGCTGCTCTCTGAATTCCTTTTGCACGTTTGATGCTATGATTCGTAGAGTCTAGATATTTCATTGAATACATTTTCGGTTTTAGTAGGATCATTTCCTCAAGCAACTTTCCAGCACACTCATCCTTAAAACAACCTAATCTAGCTTTGTTTGTAGTTGAGTATAGTCGGTGATGACTGTCATAGTTTGAAGAGTCAAACTTTTCACCGAAGTATAGAAGTATATCTTCCAGACGGACAGATGGTGATGTGTATAAACATAGGAAGAAACTGTCGGTATCACCTCCACAAAGCCGCGTTCTATTTATCAGTGGACATCCTTTTAGATCATTGTAATATAATTGATACATTTCCAACTTACTATAGTCAAGTACTGCTTGACCAACATATATTAATTTATTTAAAACTATTGAAGGTTTGTACATTTCCATACCAACCAGATCTTCATCAAATATTTTGTGTTGAACATAGAGAGGATGATTTGACAATTTCAGTAGTTGTTTCTCATTGTTGACTAGTTTAAATTTTTTCCTTCTCCTTACATTTTCCATTGTTTTACCATATAAAGAATTATTTTTCAATTTGTAGAATGACTTTTCGAAGTCAGTGTTTGATTGAGCCCTCTTTTGAGAGTTCATATCAATGTATGTTTTTAACCAAGGCTTTTGTGTGAATTTTATGCCACTATGAATCTTCTTGATTCTCATGCCCATGGTCAAGTAAAATTTTAAAATTGAGTAGTGGACTACATAATTTTCCCTATCAAATTGATGGAGCAGAAGTTTCTTGATAGAAGAAAAATGTGTATTTGGTCTTACTTTTTCATATAGATTTTTCATATAGTGTGAAAACATTCTCTTTTCAATCATCTGCATTTCTGGAGCTAATGGGAAATCGGCAGTGTCATCATGAATGGCTGCAGGATACTCTAAATCTAAATCAAAAATGTAGCCGATTTCACCATCATCATCTATATTTTGAACATTTTCTTCATTTAAAAAATTATCTAATTCACTTTCATTCAACCATTTGAAATTTGAGTGGGGTAGATTCCTACTGAGTGAAGAACCGTAAAGGTTATTAACATCTAAGTAGGTCAAATGTCGACTTTCATGTGTATTATTTCCTAATTCTTCAATGCGTGCACGCGCTCGGTGAATGTTGGTGAAAGTCATACCCCCTCTAATTCCTCGTTCAAATAGATTGTACATATTTTCATCTTGTATGTAGTGTGGGGGATCATTGGAAGAGAAATTTAGTGCTGAGGTAAAGCTAAGATGTGGGAGACTGACAAAATGTACAGGGTCGACTTCATCCTCACGTTGACTCAATGCTCTAAACACTTCAAATATGTCTGCCAACAATAAAACATCTAACTTCAGATATGCCAGCATGTAATCACCAAATGTGCTACAATTAAATTCAATCCATGCCTTGTTAGCGTGTTCATATTCACTATCGGAACAGTGCTCACGAGTAAGATCATTATAGAATTCAAATTGTGGTGGTAGACAGTCTTCCGTCAACGTGTTTAAGTTTTTGAAGTATGAATATGGAAACACTCCCTTCTGATATAAAACATTATCACTTAATTGTGGAAATTCTACCCTTAATGTCTCTACATGCTCATACGTTTGCAAGCCCTTGGCTAATTCACTCAAGGATGCACTTAGAAATTGATATGAGTCTAAGAATTTTAGTTTAAAGTATACTGTCTTCCCTTTGTATTCATTTACAGGGACACTGGCGGATAAAGTTATATATTTTTCAGCAGTTGCTGCTACAACATCTAATTTCCAAGATTTCATTCTTCCAATCGCTTTATAGCAAACGATGTGACTATCATAATTTTTAAAATTGTGGAAAAATATGGGGAGCTCCCGTCTGTTAAGTCTTAACCGGAGATTGCATTTCCTACATAATGTTTGCCTATATCGTCCGGTGATATGATCATGATCACGAACTTTTATGACTTCATCGCTGAATTTCGATTTACATTTGTTGCAACATTCTGCATTCTCATGGCGTGCTTTTTCATCCGCTGACAGTGACATTGGCTGCCTAGTTGTTGCACATTGGTTGTCATATAAGTCTTGGGCTACAGTTTCTAAGTGGTGCAAGAAACCAATAATGCAATTTTCTCCCTCAAAGAGGTAATACTTGTTTTCAAATTTTGATTGAAGGGCATTATGCCAGACATGATAAGCTCCAATGGCCGCAGGTTTATGTATTTTATTATCAATGTAGCACTCTATATCTGCATAAATTACTAAAGGAGGACTTAGTTGATATTCCATGCTACTTGTTAGTACTTTTAGATCCGATGGCATTTTTTCTATTTGTGCTTTTCCTCGAATACAAAACTGGAAGTGTCGTTCTAGTGTTGTTTTATATGTGAATGACTGAGTGCATCTTTCGCAGAAGTATTTATGTCTTTTTAAAGTTCTCCTATACAATCTTGACAGCTTTGGAATTCCACAATAGTGTGCTGCTCCATTGTTTAGAATTAGCAAAATATTAACCGTTTGCCTACCAGTAAAGTTACTATTGTAACGAACACCTTTGAGTCCATTTTCATAAAAGTGAATGTTAATTTTAATATCATTATTTTTCTCAAATTTTGGAATATCTTTGATTGATACTGGTGTGGAAATGCCTTCCATATTTAGCTCAGATGTCCACTCACTATATGATTTTACTTCATTCCTTGAATAAGGTACTTCATTATAATGCAATATTGATAAAACTGCATATAGGAAGCAATCATTTGCATTTGAATTAACATTAATGACAGCTTTAGAGTTTTTTAACTTCTTTGGTAGAGGAAATGATTGTCCACCTGACAGTATTGGACTTGTTATTACATTGAACTCTATATTTTGTACATCATCTATAATCCAATTGCTACCCTTTTTTGTGAAGGCTTCAATATGATTTATTAGACTATTTAGATGATCCTGAAACCAAGCATCATAGTCATAAATATAGTTTGAGGATGATGAGGTAAAGTGTGCGAGAAAAGTTTCTTCTTCTTGAGGATTAGAACGGACATAACGAATTTGTGCAATCAGACGACCGCGCAATTGATAGCTCCTTAGTAAGTCAGACACTAAATTCCCTAACATGGAACGCATGCTTTCTAAGAATGATGTTATGTCCACAGTAGGTGTTGTTGGTGTGATATCATACACACGTGCATGGCCATTGAGTGCGCTTTCGCTGAGACTAACAGTTCCATAGTTATTATGCATATTCATCTCACTATTTGTATTATGTACATTCATATGCTGTCGAAATCTACTTATAGAGTTATACGTTTTGCCACATCGAGAGCAGTATTGCATAAAGTTTTGTATGTTAGTTGAAGCGCTGGTTGTTGGCTTAGAAGTAGATCTATTTTGATTATTCGAATTTGACTCTGTTATGCTATCATTCGGTTTATTATTGCATACAAGTTTATGCCTCTTAAGATTATCCATCCTATTCGTCTTATATGGACACTTGCTACATTGATACGTTTTTCCTAACTTACAAAATTTTTCATGACGTTGCAAATTGCCAATGAGAGTGAACACTTTTCCACACTTGGTACAGACAACCATGATTATTGATGAGGATTGAAATTACTAAGCCCTTATATACATCTACCATCTAATGACGTCAGCGTCATCACCAGCCAATACCGTATGTTCCGATCTGTTGTAAAGAGAAAACACATAAAATTTTCAGTAATTAATTTTTCAAAGAAAAAAAGTCAAAGCTTAACACATTTCACAATACCATTGTGGTACAACTTCAAGTGGCTGCAGCTTTCACTGCAGCCACCCAAGTCGTCCATCCTCGTTAGACGCACCTTTCTAATGGCATTGTCTCTGCACTCGATGTGCACCAATGTTTCTTTGTCGTGCCTCTGAATGTTGGTCACTTGCGAGGCCAACAGGAGGTTTGATTGAGTTATATTTTGTAAGGACTCAACCAAACCTCTGTTGTCCTCTATTAGCTGAGCCTCACGGGCCTCTGACTCCCTCAGACGCTCTTGGCAACGGCGTAGTTTTGAGTAAATGTCTTCCTCCGTCGTTGCATCGAGGTCGACATCATACTCTCGCACTGGGAGAGGGGCCTTGGGAACTGTAGCAGGAGCTGCGGCGGGGATAGGAGGTGTCGCGGAGGAAGGAGCTGCGGCTGGGATCGGAGGTGACGGAGAGGAAGGAGCTGCGGGCGTTGGAGGGGGTGGGATCGGAGGTGCCGGACAAGAAGGAACTGCGGGCGATAGAGGACGCACAGGGGATGGAGGAGCAAGCGTCATCATCGGGGACAGCGGCAGGCGGACGCTCCAGCTGGGGGATGCCCGGATGTGGCTGAAGGACACCTCTTCCTGTGAGGCACACATGACGGACTCCTGTAAACAAAGGAAACAATTGTTTATTAGGATAATTGTCAACAAAGTAAGTTTCAAAATGTTTTAATAGAAAATTCTACACTGAAGCAGTTAACCAAGCTTCATACTTACATTAGTAACAGATTCATCGTCATCATCGGATGACGATGTTGGAGAATCGTCGGATGAGGATGATGTTGCAGAATCCTCGGATGAGGATGATTCGCGTATGGAGTAGGGCCTCTCCTCATTGTCCTCAATGGACGTGGTTGTCGCTGGCGTGCTTAAAAAGCTCCTATGCTTTTTAAGGGATAGAGATCGCACAGCCTGCAGCGGAAAAATGTGACAATATGTTTATATAAAGAGATAGACATAGACAGGTTTTCAAGGTGTTGTTGTTGTCTGTTATCTGAGCGTAGACCACAGCAATCACACTTACGGGGCTAGAAGCGAGTTTTTTTTGTCCTGGGGAATTCCCTCGAGGCAGCTTCGGGCATGCGGGGATTGATTGAACACTTGGAAACAGCTAAAAAAGAGATTCATATTTGATTTCTCCTTAGAAACTATTAAGCAAATTAATTTGTTACCTTTCGCAAGTTTTCCACCACATTTCCATCTTCAAACCCGACTGTCATCGCTTGAGGTGGTTCAGTCTGAAATGTTTTAACAACATTGATTTAATTATGCATATGAATAATAACCCAAGTAAATAGATTCTCACATCTTTAACGATGAGTTTTTTCTGCACCAACACCTTTGTCTTCTTCGGTGGGGGCATCACCAAATCCTGAAATGTGTAAACGACATATGCTTATATTGACTTAATGAAGTAGCATTTTATCTATCCCCAGTGGATCAGTTATTCGTTGAAGCTAGGATTGACATCACTTACCTCAAAATCGCTGAAAGTCTCGTCGACAAATTCTCGGGACTTAGGGGCTTTCTTGGGAGCGCGAGACTTAGGGGCTTTCTTGGGAGGCTGTTGAGGTTCGTCCACCTGGGACAAAACACCTTCCACCGGCCTGTCCTTCGAAAAGAGGCGTTGCAACTTCTTTTTTTCATTACTAGAAGTCAAATTGATCCCTTTCCGTCCATTCTCAAGAGCACAGGGGGTATGACGAACAATGAAGGCCTTCGCCGAATCGGTGTTAGCCTTCATATCACTCCTTTCATACGTCCTACAGGAAAGGCAGTAGATGTAGGAGCAGTCTTCTCTGAAGGTGCACTCCTTGTGCCCGCTTTTGTTGGCATGTCGAACGGGCAGTTGACATGTCTCACAAAAATGGAAGACGAGACGTTGTCGTGCGATACTCTCATGTCGAACCATTTCTGTAGAGGATAAAAAACTTTTATTATAATTTAATCCCTTATTAAATAAGAAATCATTTATGTACCACCTTCAAAGCTTTATTAAGTACTAGATTAATATTAGACAAATCTTAAGAAGAAATAAATTTATGGATGAAATAGAAACTGAGATTCGAAAGTTTAATTTCATTTCAAAGGGTTTGTTTATAAAAAGACATAAAATTTGGAAACAGCTGATTAATCATTATTTAATTACGAAATAATAATAGAATGAAAATGAGATTTCGAAAATTTCAACCATTAAAAAATTAGTTTAATTAAACAAGTTTGAACTTTATGGAAGCAGCTGATTTATATTTCTTTTAAATTGAAATAAACATAATAGAACGAAAGTAAAATTTTCGAAAATTTCAACCGTTAATCAATTCGTTTGATTAAACAAATTTGAATTCATACATCAGCTATCAGATGACATTGAATTTTTATTTAAATATCTTTTTATTTAGAAAGAATGTGTAAAAATACGGATGTCAATTGCACTTTTACTCAGACTTATACAGTCATGTCTCTTCTGGATGACTTAATATAGGAAGAAAATAAAAAAACATGGTTAATAATATAACATAAAGTGTTCCTATCCTAAAGACCAAAGCTTCTATATTTAAAGCTATTTGGTTATAAAAACTTAATAATGTTCCTACTCCCGAATATCCTATAAAGTAGCACAACATGACAATGAAACTCACTTCAGAATTGTAATAAGAACCGGAGAACGGAGGAACGAAGAACGACGTCTGCTATGGACACTGAATAATTTGAAAATGAGTGAAAATTCGTTGTGTGCAACTTCTTTATATATGAAATTGACAAAGCAACTATGAACAAAGACCTTATGACATCACATCCTGGAATTGGTACGGTTAAACAAAATTGATAACTCAAACAAGAATTGGAACAGCTGGTTTATTTTTAACCTTAGAAATGGAAGTGCCATCATATGTGTTGAAAGATTTCTACATGTAAACAGTAGAGTGAATTCAAAGTAATATGAACTGATGGACTGATGTATTATTTGATATACATGTTATTATTAATAGTCATATAATGATTCATATTTGAAGATATAAAACGTGTGATTTGAATAGAACATTAAATTTGAATTAAGCGCTAAATTTCGAAAATTCAAATTTCGCGCCAAAATGTGAATAATCAAATTTAAAGACTTTTTTCGAAAATTTGAATTTCGCGCCAAAATTCAAATAATCAAATTAAAATACTAGGGTTAAGGGTTAGGGTTAGGGTTAGGGTTAAGGTTAGGGTTAAGGTTAGGGTTAGGGTTAGGGTTAAGGTTAGGGTTAGGGTTAGGGTTAAGGTTAGGGTTAGGGAAGCAAGAAGAGTATCTATGGCACCCGGAACCCATGGGTAAATAAATTTTCGAGTGCGCGAAGCGACCGAGAAATTTATTTACCTAAAAATCCGAAAAATTTCGAGGGCGCGAAGCGCCCGAGAAATTTTGAGGCCCCCCCGCCGTGTATGAAGTGTATGAAGGTCAAAGGTCAAGGTCAAGTGTAGAGGTTTGTATATTATGGTCATTTTTAGTTGTAAAACTTTAACTTTGAAAATTTGTAAACTTAGTCATTTTTGTAAAAAAACTTGGAATTTTTTCAAGTTGCATACAGATGCATACAACTAGGATTTTTTCATCAAATGGGTACATACAATATATCATTCGAATGCTCTTTTCATGCTGATTCTAATGGTGTATTGTATGACACATGTATGACATATAACTAGAGAGCTACATGTCTTTAAAGAATGGGCTAAAAACTTAGTGAATTTAAAAATCTAACATTTGTCTGCTTGCATACAGTTGCATACAACTAGGATTTTCCCATCGAATAGGTACATACCTTATATCATTCGAAAGGTCTTTTCATTCTCATTCTTATGGTGTCGTGTATGACACATGTATGATATCATCCTGGACTGCTACAAGCATTTTAAAATTAACAACATAACTGTTTCTTTAAAAGTTATATGTTCCTATTTATTTCAAGTTGAAGTCTTCATATTTGATTTTTTTGTTTCAATTCAGTTATTGAACATCATTAATTGTAGATAGTTGTTCCCCTTTCCCATTCAGACCTTAATTGAAGACCGATTTGTGAAATGATAAAACAAGTTTGTTCATATATACAAATGAATATTAAATGAAGAGATTAAGAAAAAAACACACTAAATGTCATCAAGGTAAGGAAAGGGTACAAGTTTTTTCAAGTCCACTTGCACATGGATCCTGGTCTTTTTGGGCGCACAGGGACAGCGACGTGGTGTGTCAAGGTCGATGACCGAAAATTCGAGAGCGGTTGTGAGGTTCCGCTCGTTCGGCTCCATTCGCATGAAGACCCGTTTCGTGTGGTACTTTTTCGGGGCGTTCTTCACTTTGACCGTGACCCTTCCATAAAGTGGCGTTCGCATGGACTTCTTATTCATGTGACGCATCGTCTCGATTGATACGTCACTATCTTCATCACTCGAGTAGTCGGGCGATGCAGGGGCTTGGGTGAACACCACCGGCTCGTTTGGTGTTGTCGATCGCTCCATCGGAGATTGGGGAGGTGTATTGGTACGTTCCACTGGCGAAGTGGTACGATCAGCAGTACCGTTCTCAACTGCGGCTTTCTGTTTGCGATCCATTATGACTTGTAGATTTAAAATAATTGTAACTTGTAAACGTGAGGATTAGAACCTTTGATAAGAATTGGTACAAACCTCGGACTTATATACTTTTTAAACAAAGGAAATCCTAACAGCCAATCAGAGAGGTACCGAACTTCCCTAAAGAATATATATAACTATATAAAGGATGTCATTGTTCCAAACTGTTAAGTACTTATCCTCAACGTTCCATAACAAGAAGCATGTCCTCAAAACCACTATTTTATTTTCAAAATGACAGCCAAGTCATTATGGGAGGTCAGTTGGATATGACCATGCATCTCTCTTGCGGCTGCAAAGTGGCCCTGTGGAAAACCTTGACTGTGTCAGCACTTCAAAGGCGGAGTGGACTACCGGTGAAGTGTCCGGTACACGAGTGTGACCATGACTTTAGTAAAAATCAGACATTTCATGAATGGTGTGATGACTTCCTGAAGATCATGGAGTCGCCTGAGGGACGTGATCTGTACCCGTCATTTATTTTTCACGCTTAAATTAAACTTACATTGTAAATCTCTTGTCTTTTCATTTTAAACATAGTTCTGGAATTGGTTTTCTTATTGGGGAGCAACTAAATCATAGCTGCACAGTAAAGTTTCACATCTAAATAGTGCTACATTTAAAATAATTGTCACAATAGTCGCAATTGAGCAAACCCATTCAAAATCAAACAACGGACGTCTATCGGTACGTACCCAAGTGCTCAGAACCAAACCACACAAGTTCGATCATAGACGTTCCGAAACACAGTGTACTCAACTGAGTGTACCAAACACATGTACCTATCCAGTAAAACAGATCTCATACAAGTTCCTATTCATAACACTGAATTATACATGTACCTATCCATGTTCCTATCGATAACTAAATTATACATGTACCTATCCATGTACCTATCCATGTACCTATTGATAACACTAAATTTTACATGTACCTATCCATGTACCTATCCGTCGCAAGTAGGGCACAGTTTTCACTACTCATCTCTATCAATGTAATTGACTAAAATTACAAATTACTCCGTTTTTCTTCAATTACATTTCAACCCGGTGCACATCTGAGTAAAGTAGCGCATTACCGTCGAGTGTAAAGCAATTTAAACTGCGAGCTGAATGAATGCTTGATAGTGCTGACTGCAAAGTAAATGCAATTACTCCTCAATTACATGGCTTAAAATGTAGTTGATTATAATTGAAAATTACTCATCAGAAAATGTAATTGATAACGATTACTAATTACAGTAATTAATTCCTATGTACTGTACAATTACAACACAAGTCTGTAAAAAATCACATACTGTGTTACTAGCTTTTCTTTGGTATCACCTTTTTCCACCTTTTAGTAGATGCCATTTCATCACAGAAATGAATCAAGTCATTCTGAAGACTTTACATGTTCACTTTGATCTGTATTACATTGCAAAATAACAGACTCCTCTGTAGATGAATTTCTAGCGTCGCAAATGGTGACGCACACCTCCGGCATAGCTTCCACAAATACAGCCGTTCCTTTTTGAGATGAAACATTTATTTCCTCTTGATCATTATTGAGCAGTGAACTCCTTGTCTAAATCTTGATGACCTGCCTCATGAATCTTCAGCCTTACCTACTTTATCAACACCTCAATCAACCTGAAATGAGCCTGAAATGAAACTTGTGAATAGGTCATAATACTTATCAGGGAGAAAGGAAAATAATGCTATCTTCCTGTACTCACTTGCAGCATATTAGCATAGAAATAATGTGTAAAAGATAGATAATCATATGTCACAAAAAATTTGCAGCATTTTTCAACAGATAAGTAGGTAAATGTGTCAAACATTTTTCTACACAATTGACTTGAGCTACCTGCAAAGTTGGACGAGCGAATGATCTATTTTCAGTGGAAAGGTTTGGTGTCAATTTATTACGTGGAGTGTCTTTTTTATGGAATTTTCTCATGAAATGTTATGAAGTACACTTGTCTATGCATGCAGACAGGAGCCGAAGCAAGATGAGTTTTATGTGTTATGGTCTTCTTAAGTATGTAATTCTGTAATATTTGTCACTCAAATATTATGTAATATCATCTTATATAGATTTCATAGGAAGCAGGTTGGTGGGGAATCTGATCAAATTTCTGTAGATAAAGATAATTCTCAAGAAGATAGGAGCAGTGTGGTGATAAGGAGAAACATGAAGCATAGTGCCATAGAGTGGGTGCATTAAGCAGAGTAGCAAATGAGTATTAATTTAATCGCCAATGTGTATACAGTTTCGATTTTGTTATATAAACTCGAGCTGAGCCCAACTGGGTATTGATACTAAATGTGAGATATGCAATTATCGCAGTTTTGAAGAAATTACCACGGAATTGACTGATATTGATGGCAATACAGAAGGAATAATAGCATTTTACAGATCCTCCGTTTCATGACAGGCAATGTTTGTTAAATTAACAATTAGAAGGTTGCTATTACTTTCATGTTCAACTTTAACCTTCTTAATAAGAGTACTTTCTTACGCGTGATCATATATAAGTACCTCCCACTCGTAGAGCAAAATAATATCAAAGACAATGATCACAGTTAACTTCAAAAGATGTAAATAGGTCCTCATCAGTATTCAGATTTAAGAAATAAAACATAAATTTAGTGAATCATAAAATCATACCAATAAACATCGAATTCAAAACTTGAAATTTCAGCCAAGAAAGCGCAATGAGATTTCAAGCTTGTCAAGAAGACTTGCGTTATATTGCGGTTCATAAAAGTTCATTGATAATCAGCCTAATTTTCGCATAATTGAGATCCTTGTTAGTAAATGTTCATTCCTTTTGATATCCAACACAGAGACAATGGAGAGATAGACTACTGGTTGCGCTCACACACTGATGCCTGTCGACGCACGCACGGAAATCGATGCAGGGTCACTTATCGGTACACTGTCTGCGTAGAGAGCGTTGTTAGTTCGGCTGTGCGTGCCTCAATGGGAATATTGATACAGAATCTGAACCACTCATCCGATTGCATTCAGCTTTGAGATTCTGACGATTCAGATGTTGGGGATCATTTAATCTATTCATGTCACCGATCAATCGATTGATCCTGAAAAGTTAGCAGGCGTGGAACTTTAAGTTCGACCTCAAAATTTAAGAAATTTTGTGACTTTTTCTCGTCTTGCGAAAAGTTGCACGCCTGCCAACTTTTCTGGATTAATTAATTGATGGTTGACATGAATAGATGAATCAATCCTCATGCCCTGAACCGTCAGAATCTCAAAGCTGAATGCGATCGGATGAGCGGTTCAGATTCTAGAGGCAAAAACGTTCTAATTCGAAGCATTTTTTCTATTCCAACAACGTTTTCTGGTCCCCTCTATCCCTTTAACAGTCAGATTCGCGGGCTTCACATCGATAAACGGAAAATTTCGGAAGTCCGCTATCCCGTTAACTCCTACATCAATGAATGGGAATCACTAACCGGAGAGCAGGGAATCGGAATGTTTGCACTATGATGATGATATCGATAAATACATACGTGGTGTGATCCAAAATGTCCCGGACTAACCTACTTGCAGATAACCTGTGATAACGAATACTACTTCAGATGTAAATTTAGGTCTTTAAGGCATGAGAAATATGGTCGCCGAAATTTTTCCGGTCAGTTTTCTATTTTTAAAAAATATTTTTACATTTTAACATGAATTTCTGTATTTTCTGAATTGATCGAGATCCGATTTGTCTTATTGTTATAGTTAAATTGATTTTGATTTGTACCTTATTTGACTGATATCTTTGCCATGAATATTGCACGTCTTTTGTTAATTGCTTCATGTGTTACGATATCAATCAGTGAAGTTCATTCAGCACGCATTCATTAAGAAATCCGTGTCAACGATGGTTCTTTGTTCTATCAGTTTTCATGATGGATGTGACAAGCGTGTCTTCAGTCGAATATCGCAGTGTGATACGATACCTCCTGATCCGCGGCTTCGCTAATGGTGACATTCTAAAGGAATTAAGCCTGGCATATGGAAGCAAAGCTCCATCGAGAACTACTGCTTATTTCTGGATAAGCGAATTTAAACGCGGAAGACAATCTGTGGAGCAAGATTTTTCAACTGTTGGTCGGCCGCAGGAGATTCCGGAAGAGAAATCGAGTCAGTGCGATGAAGTGATTACAGCACACAGAAGGATAACCATCCGTGAGTTGTCAAGAGAGTTGCGAATCAGTTATCCCTCCTGTCATGACATCATCGAAAGACTTGGATATCGCAAACTGGCATCACGTTTCGTACCGAAGTTTCTGTCACCTGAAATGAAGAAGAACAGACTTCTGGCGGCACAGTCAAATTTGGATCTCCTCGAAATGCACGGAGATCATTTTTCTGAACTGCATCCTTACAGAGGATGAAACACCTTTAAGTTTGTATCTGCCTCAAAGTAAGCGAGAATCTGCAGAGTGGCGAAAATCAGGCGAGTCTGCCCCTTTGAAAATGCGATCCGGAACATCACATCGCCGGTCGTTGATGCTGACGGTCTTTTGGAACGCTTCGGGAATCCAACTGGTTGACTTTGCGGATAAAGGAGTAAGAATCAATAGCGAATATTATTCCAATCTGTTATCTGAAGCGAGGAAGAAAATAAGAAAGCCACGAAACATTCCCCTCTACTTGCTTCATGACAATGCTCCGATTCACACCTCGCAGGAGACAACCAATGCCTTAACGAGAAACGGATTTCAACTATTGAGCCATCCTCCTTATTCACCTGACTTGGCCCCAAGTGACTTCTATCTGTTTAGATTCCTCAAAAAGCATCTTCGTGGACACCATTTTGAATCGCCAGTTGAACTGCGGGATGCAGTTACTGAGTTTTTGATTCTTTGACACCGGAATTTTTTCATAAAGCTTTTTGTGAATTGAGACTTCGTTGGCAAAAAGTGACGAATGCTAACGGCTCATACATTGAAAAGTAAACTGTTTTCTGGAACAAAACATTTTTTCCGTTAATTATTAGTCAGGTTATTAGTGATAGCTTAACTGTCAAGTTAATCTAAATATATTAATTCTAAATCGCTAGAATTTATAGGAAAATCTTGAAATTCAGACAAAAATGTTTGAAAATTTTGAAAAAATAGAAAACTGACCGGAAAAATTTCGGCAACCATATTTCTCATGCCTTAAAGACCTAAATTTACATCTGAAGTAGTATTCGTTATCACAGGTTATCTGCAAGTAGGTTAGTCCGGGACATTTTGGATCACACCACGTATGTATTAGTAAATCAGGAAAGTAACGTCAATGGATAGGATCGTTTGAAAAATCGCATTCAATGAAGACATGCAATAAGAGAAAATATCATGATTTCACTGCATGACTTTTTTTGATTGATACCATTTCTCTCACCTCACCGCCTCACATGTGCTCTTTCTTATAAAAGTAAGCTTAGCAAGTAGATTGTATAAGACCTAAGTCAGGCTAATTTACTCATGATTCTAATGATCGTTTTAATTGGTAGCATATTAATTTTTCATAAGTAAAATTGATTAGCCAAATGATCAGAATTCGAGACAAAAACATAGTCAATGAACAGACATGCAATGTAAATTTATAAATAACTTAAATGTTCATAAAGCATAAGCACTATTTTGTATCAAATCAAAACTTACCAGATGTCGAAAACATCTATATATTTTTCACAATAAGAAGGCGCGACATGGCTGACCGGCGACCAATTTGACTCAGCTTTTCAGATATATCATTACTGATTTTTCGCAAACGAAAATTAATGAACCTTTTGATGATCAGCTTTATCAACAGCAAAATATGACTTTCACCAGATTGGCTTGAATCCAGATCATGTGTTCGGAGCGTCGAAAATAAGTCTGACTCATAAGCTTTGTCTCAGATTTCTGATTCGAGTCTAAGACATTGGAAGAAGGAGAAAAACAAAAGGCCTTCTTTGCATGCATCAAATGTATATTTCCTCAACAGCTTCATAACGATAAATCCACTGATGTAAGAAATAGCAGCAACGCAGAATTTGCAGTCATTCAAATTACAAGAGCACGATAATGAATTCACAGTTTGATCATCAATTGAATGTGACTGCACTTTCTTGACAGTGGCTGACTTGTCTCGAACAACAAGAGACGTCGTTGCATCTTGAAGTGCAACATTGCAGTTCAAACTAATCCGCATCATGCCAGATCACATCGATGCAAGATGCATCGCCGATACGATTCGCTTTTCAGAGATCACACGCTTCTTTTTGGTTGCATATAAGTCGGCATGTTTGGAAAAACAGTGGGAATCGCGTTAGGATATAGCTTTTTGACTGTCACATTTGGTACAAAATCGTCTTTCACAAAATGATCACTGCATAAATAAGTGAATCTACCCGGTTCAAAGGCTTTCCGTTTGATAGCCTGTATCCACTTATTCCGAATTGCAGGATCGGTTGGGAACAGATGTAAGGAAACACAGCGTTCTTTGCAGTCATGTTTATTTGCCGATTTAGAACATCCAAACGCTGAGCAAGCCTTCGGCATGATGCAGCGCAAAGCAATGGTTTGTGATGTGATAGATCCTCGAAGTTCAGGTTGAACAATTGTCATTGAATATAGTGCTATTGTATGTATCATTTGACTGCAAGCATGTTGCTTCGCTGCGCTCACCCTGCGTTCCCCGACCCTTCATTGATTAAAAGCCGTGCGCGCGCCTGTCATCATAACTCCTATTGTGAGACGGCGTGACTAGCAGTCTATCTCTCTCTTGTCGCTGATCCAACATGTTTCATGCTACTTATATATTTGGTTCACGTCAAAAGTATATAAACACAGGAATAAATTGCAAAACATTGTCTTTATCTTATTAAAAGCTGCTCAAAAAACATTTTTGACCGTGGGAACGTAATCTCCACAAAAAACTGAATCTTTTGACATAAAAATTTTCATAGTATACGGATGCTTTTTTGAGTCGGCACTCTACGCATTAGATACTTACTCTATGCGCAGTGCTATACAGTATTGTAACCGGGCTGAAATATGAAATACGACAGTTGGAAAAAATGGAAAATGTAACAAGTTGTAAAGTCCACGGGTGAAGAGGTGAAAATAATTAAATCGCAAATCGGCACGCGAGCTCAATCACAAGATGAAGAGGCGGAAGTGGGAGTAAAATTATATCAGACGCATGTGTCAAAAATGTCAAACGAACTTTTCCATCAAGATTGATTTATGACTTTCGAGGCAGTGGACGCATCGGATGCTTAGGAAGAGGATGGTAGTACAGTATATATAACTCAACGACCGAACAGTTGTCGTCACCGAACTGAGTATTCTTTTGTGCTTCACTTTGTACGCTGCTCATCCTTTTAGCTCTTCCCCACATAGGCAGAATATACGGTGTCTATCGATATCATTATTTTATCTTGAGTAAGCCTTAGTGGGTGACACTAACTCTGGGAAAGGTAAACGTGAACTTGTGATTGCTGGAAGCGCAATATAGTTGAGGAAAGTCGATTGAGACGGTAATAGAATTAATATTTCCAGAGTGCTAACATATAAATAAAAATAAGTTACATAAGTGGAGCTCCCACAGCGTTTATCTTTCCCTCTTTACTTCGATCTTCCGTAAAATCTTCACATCAGTTCGGTGACCCGGTGCCGGTAAGTATATTCACGTTACAGTCTTATCCATAAGCAGCTGCTCCGTGTGCGAAGAAGAGAGATTTAAGTGAGTTTATAAGTGAGATATTAGTCAGTTTCGGCCATAATTTGATAAGCGCGCTAAAATCACAGATATAAAGTATTCCTTCTGTTCTCTTATAAAAGTGGGTGGCTCAGGGAAGCGTAGTACATCCACGTGTGTGAGTTCGTGGTTTGTCCAAAAGCGACAGCTTCGAAATATATATTGAGAGGAGGGCTCGAAGAAAACGAGCGTAGTACCTCCCAGATTACCGCGGTATATAAATTTGTGGGGGGCTCTGAAATAAAGAGCGTAGTACTTCCACGGGTTTCCTGTTAAGAGATTAAAAGTGGGTGGCTCTATTGAAGCGAATACATCCACGTTCGCGCGCGAGTCCCGTCATCCGAGATCTAAAGGGCGCCATATAAATAAGTGTCGGCAAATTCTAAATTGAAGCGATACGTAAGAACAGTGCATTAAAATATATTGTACGCACTATAATTAATCATACAGTACAGTCAATTACTCTACAAGTAAAACTATTACAGTACGGTAATATTGTCTTAATTAACAATTCTTACATGTCACAGTATTTCTTAACGTGTACGGTAGTATCATTCAATAAAGTACAATTTCCTATATACTATATTGAATAGGCCTATTCTGTCCATCATTGAAAATATACAGTAATACAGTAGCAATCTACATACGGTCATACAGTATAATAAATAGCATTATACCAATACGACCTTGATGTTGTAGGACATCTCTTTACATATTACCGTAGCTCTGATTATCTAATCAAAAAAAATTTACACTAAAATCGTGCAAGAGTGTCCGGGATTCCACAAAGATTAATCCTTTATTGACTGACCCGTTTTTATTTAAGTCAACGTGCCTTACCTCACGAGAGGACGAGTCATGGCAACGGTCGAAGACCTGGTTGATCGAATGGAGAATGTCAGTAATGCCTTAGTCGAGATAGAAGACAGTCGACGACCAACCTTACCGTCTCCAGCAAGCGGTGTAACGTTGAAGACATTTTCGGGAGACCTTCAGGATCCAAAATATCAATTCGGTGAGTTCGCAACTCAATTTTTGCTAGTAGCGAAGGCCTTAGGTTGGAAGAGGGAACAGCAACTAGCCATGCTACCGATCTATTTGACGGGCCATGCTAGAGAAATTTATAATAGTTTACCAGCAGCTTCGAAAGACGACATTGACGTCCTAATAGAAGACCTCCACCGTTTATTACATACACCAGAAATGAACAGATACAACGCGATGCAACTCCGTAATAGGAAGCAACAGCCAGGTGAATCGGTTGCCAGTTATGCTGCCGATATACAAAAACTAACCAGATTGGCGTATAATTCATATGATGAGGATGTTCGGAAAACGCTGGCACTAGAAGCGTTTTTAGCGGGGGTTACCCCCCTCATTAAAGAAACCGCTATTGCGTTTCGAGCCGACTTCGTTGGACGCTGCCATTCTCATAGCCTCGAAAGAGGAGATGCGTAGAAAGGTATTAGCAGATGACAGTACAGATAATGCCACAAAACAACTCTCTGTGCTGTCTGAGAGAGTAGGCAAGCTAATTTCCACTCTTGAGCCATCGGTTAATCGTAGATATGAATCAAATAATAGGCCTCAGTCCTCCTTCCAGGTACAGCCTACTGCCCAGTGGACCACTCAGGGCCTACCGCGATGCTATCGCTGCAATAAGATAGGACATATAGCCCGAGTGTGTCGTACGGATATGAACTACAGACAGTTCCGAAATGTGTCAGCACATCGAGACAGGGAATCACCCTCCAATTAGACAAAAACCATATAGGATTCCACATGTTCAAAAGGAAAATTTGAAAAGTCACATTGACAACATGTTAGATCACGGGATCATCCAACCCTCAAATTCGCCATTTTCCAGTCCAGTGGTACTAGTCACAAAAAAGAACGGCTCTACTAGGTTTTGTATCGACTATCGAAAACTGAACAAAATAACTTTTCCACAACACCAGCCACTGCCACAGTTGGAAACCATTACCGACTGTCTACATGAGGCCAGATATTTCTCCACTTTAGACTTAGCATCTGGTTACTGGCAGATTGACGTGGCGGAAGAGGATCGGCATAAGACAGCGTTTACTACTTGTTTTGGAAATTATGAATTTTTAAGAATGCCTTTTGGGCTCAGTAATAGCCCCGCGACATTTATTTCCGCTCTAGACTTAGTTTTAGCGGGACTGCAATTCATCGAGTGCATTACATATCTCGACGATATCATAATTTTATCAAAAAACCTTTGAAGACCATCTGCGAAAATTGGACATTATATTCGAACGTCTGACTGGGTATAACCTAAAACTAAAGCCTGCTAAATGTGAGTTTGCCAAGAGCGAAGTTCGCTTTCTAGGACATGTCATGTCGCGCCAAGGCCTTACTCCATTACAAGACAATATTGAGAAAATTGTCAATTATCCAAGACCAAAAAATGTAAAACAAACGAGACAATTTTTGGGTATGTGTAGCTATTATAGGAGATTCGTAAAAGATTTTGCTCGTATTGTTGCGCCACTATTTAACCTTATAAAGAAAGAGGAAAAATTTGTTTGGACGGATCACCATGAAGAAGCGTTTAACCTCATGCGAAAAGCTCTAACATCTCCACCCATCTTGATTTATCCGAATTTTGAGCAACCATTCTACTTACAAACCGATGCTAGTAACTGGGCAATTGGTAGCGTCCTTAGTCAAATGGTCGATAGTGTCGATCACCCGATTGCTTACGCAAGTCGAGTTTTACAAAAAGCAGAGAAGCATTACGCAACAGTAGAAAAGGAAGCACTTGCCTTAGTATTTGCTATCAAGCATTTCAGGGAATACCTCTGGGGCAAAAAGTTCTATGCCATAGTAGACCATGCACCATTACGGTATTTGCTAAATCACAAAGAACCGTCATCAAGGCTCATGAGATGGGCATTATTACTTCAAGAGTATAATTTTGAAATTTTATACCGTCCAGGCAAGAAACACTCAAACGCCGACACATTGTCTCGCATAGCTATTAATACGATCAGTGAAATAAGATCTCGTTCTGAATTTTCGTGCGTGCAGCAGCAACAAAAGGAAGACACTATTTATAATGCCATCATAAAGAAATTGCAGCACCAAGCCATGCCTAAACAATTGTCTAAGCAATGCTTAAAATTCATTAATGATAATTGGCCAAATTTCCGTTTATCAAAAGGTTTGTTATATTATAAAAGTGTAAACACTCCAGGCAACGACTTGTTACTAGCTCTCCCACAAGAGTTGTGTCAAACAGTATTCACGGAACTACATTCCGGTGCATTTGGTGGTCACCTAGGAATTGAAAAAACCATCTCTAGAATCAACAAATTCTATTATTGGCCTACACTACATAAAGATGTCACTGAGTGGTGCCAAGCCTGTATCGCTTGCGCCACCAAAAAGGGTCCTAAAGTTAAAACAGTCGTTCCAATGGTGTCAATTCCGATAAATCGTCCAATGGCTCGATTAGGAATTGATGTTTTAGGCCCTCTACCTTTAACTAGAAACCAAAACAAATACATCGTTGTCTTCGCAGATTATTTTACTAAATGGCCCGAATGTTTTGCAGTCCCAGACCAGAAGGCAACAACCATCGCCAGATTATTTGTCGAAAACATAATTGCGACTCATGGTTGTCCTGAGTGTCTGTTATCCGATCGAGGCAGAAATTTCACCTCAGAATTATTAAAAGAAGTATGTCGTTTAACGAATACAGAAAAAGTTTTTACCACATCATTTCATCCTCAAACAGATGGTCAAGTAGAGCGATTCAACAAAACACTTACTACGATGTTATCATTTTATACCAGTCGCGACCAGAAGGACTGGGATGTCTTCATTCCATATGTCCTGTTCGCATATAGAGCTGCGAGCCATAGTTCTACTAAAGAAAGCCCATTCTTTTTATTGTATGGTCGAGACCCTCTACTTCCTAGCGATTTAGTTCTTCGGGATCTAACTGAATCGGCCAGCTCAGTTGACGATTATAAGCATAATTTAGCTCGAACCTTATCGGAAGCCTGGAAAGTTGCGAAAGATTGCATCGAAAAAGCACAAGATAAGCAAAAGAAATATTACGATAGGAGAGTGACGTTGACCGCTGATAAGTTGGCAATCGGAGATCGCGTTTACGTACACATGCCAGCTAAAACAAAAGGGCTCACTCCTAAATTGCAGCATAAATGGAAAGGTCCAATGCGTATTACAGAATTGACAGACACTAATTGTAAAATAGTATCAGTGCGTGAGCCCCGCTCCAAGTCCATGTGGGTCCACCTAAATAGGGTTAAACTTGACCGTTCGGCAGGAATCCCGGCACTCATAAATAATGAAAAAACCGACAATACTAAGGAGATCTCGGAACTGTATGACGGCGACGGTCACACTTCAAGTGACGATGAGGCTGAATCGCTCGGGAGAGCTCAGCCAGAGCGGGAAACCGTTAATGACGCGTCAGAAGAGAAAGAGACAGAAGAGGAGGATGAATATGAGGCCGACAGAAATACAAAAACTACTCGATACCCATTGAGAGGAAGAAAAGTAGCTTATCCACAGTAAGCCCCGGCACCGTAACCACTAACCGTAAACCGTTAACCGCAACCGTAAACCGTACGTACGACTTTTAACCAAAAATATTGCTCTATAAAGATGTACTGCTAACCAACCACTTTTTTTCAGCATATACCAATCATGTTACTATTATATATTTTGTCAGAATGTATGATTGAGTGTTACGCAGTGTAAAATAATTTAAGTAATTATTCGCCTAGGTGGCGAAGGAATCAGCAGAGTTGTTGTCTTCTTCTCTTTACCACTAGCTTGATGGAGTGATGAGTGCTACCGCTGGCATTTTATCTCATCATACATGTATATTTGAAATCCTATAACAACTTATATCACCATCATATATCCTCGTATACACGTACATCTATTACTATAGCGCTTTATGCCTTTACTAAATTCCGCCAGCTAGTAAAGTACGTGCAGTGTTGTCAGTGGTCGAGTTGGGAGACAGTTAATTGTATTTTTCGAGTAACGACATTTCATGGACTACTCTTAATCATCCTCAGTGCTTCTTACCGTATTATCTTGTTATTCAATTATTCTGTTCATCATGGGGTCACGTGTCTGTGTATATATGTTATATTTAAGATGTCTCCATTGATGTGTGTGGACAGAGTTTATCTCTCTTTGGGTGATGGTGCGATTGACAGTTCCGGTTATGGTGACCATATGTGTATTGAATGTTGCGATCAGTGAATATCAGTTTTTAACCCCATGATAGTGACTTTGTACATTGATTGTTATTCTGTCATTTGATATATATGTATATGATTTTACATGTTTTCATAACTTATGTGAGGGAGAGCGGACAGTGTGAGCAGCATCTTCGCTTGATTGTAATTTTGTCTTCTCTATTTGCTACCATCCACATGCCTCGGTATTCGTGATGAACTAAACTCCCTACTTCGAATTTGTGTCAGGTGTTGGGACAACACCTAAATGAAGGGGTATCATATGTAACCGGGCTGAAATATGAAATACGACAGTTGGAAAAAATGGAAAATGTAACAAGTTGTAAAGTCCACGGGTGAAGAGGTGAAAATAATTAAATCGCAAATCGGCACGCGAGCTCAATCACAAGATGAAGAGGCGGAAGTGGGAGTAAAATTATATCAGACGCATGTGTCAAAAATGTCAAACGAACTTTTCCATCAAGATTGATTTATGACTTTCGAGGCAGTGGACGCATCGGATGCTTAGGAAGAGGATGGTAGTACAGTATATATAACTCAACGACCGAACAGTTGTCGTCACCGAACTGAGTATTCTTTTGTGCTTCACTTTGTACGCTGCTCATCCTTTTAGCTCTTCCCCACATAGGCAGAATATACGGTGTCTATCGATATCATTATTTTATCTTGAGTAAGCCTTAGTGGGTGACACTAACTCTGGGAAAGGTAAACGTGAACTTGTGATTGCTGGAAGCGTAATATAGTTGAGGAAAGTCGATTGAGACGGTAGTAATAGAGTTAATATTTCCAGAGTGCTAACATATAAATAAACTAAGTTACAGTATAAATAAATTAAATATTATAATTAATTAGCGCCGATTGTGTTTCTGAGTGTAAACAAGGAACATTTATTGAAATTAGAATATCATTTATAGACACTGATGAATATGGTAATTACAACACAACCAAAGGACTCCGATCAATATCAATGGGCTATTATTTACCGGGAAATTTTGGAGAAGGTTTAATCTATCCAGTTGTAGATTCGAGATCCCATATTTCCGAGCTACGAGACAAATCTACTTTCTTGTGTGAATAGCCTCTTTGGAGAGTAAATTCAATGACAGTGGAAAACAGAGAAAATTGATATATTTTTAGAATTTTGATCTTAGATCTTGGAGAACTTCTATCTTGGATGTCTACATTTTAAATAACTCTGGTTTGATTAACTTTTGATAGAATAACTGGAATGCCCGTTTATCTCCAAATGTTCGACTTTCTTTGAATGTTGCTACTTTTATTGAAGTTAAGTAGTCCACATCTAAGTTACTTTTGTTTTCAGGATTCATAAGAAGAGGGTGACTTCTCGGTCGGCAGATCGAGTCTACACGTAAGTTTGCAGGCATCAAACAACAAAATGACAATTTCATCATTTGTCAAGCCGAGGCAGTATAGGGATTATAACAGTTAGGTTTTCGGAGGCAATAGTCGGGAATTTCTGTGGTATTACGTGTCGCATTGTTGCCATTATGCCTGTGTGTTGAAGAATGATCTCGATCCAACATATCTATACATTTCATCGAAAAAATATGAAAGTTACAATCGCGGTGGGTCATGAACGTGGTTGGTAGACAAATACAGATAAATATATTTTTAAAAACTTTTTTGAATACGAGAATGGTTCCAAAACCATGCATGCAGATTCCTACAATCTCAAGTAGGTTTTCAAATAAAATCACGTTAATTAAGCTTCACGAGCTGAGGAAAATCGGTGTGCCTAGTAAAAATGCAAAAATGACTAATGTACGATTGTATTCAGTACATTAAACAGGCATCAATGTATTGTTCACAGAATAGTAGTTTCTACCACTGACACTCGGACAGCAAATTTCAAACTTTATTCGGCTGCTCCGATCACATTGTAAATGTGGCCGTATTCTACACAAAAGCATAAAAACAGTTCATGATTGAATGACCAAAAGGGTAATATCAGTAGTAGAGTTTTTGCTCCACGACAGGTATTGATTGACCTCACCACAATTTTGAAATGAAATTTGAAAAGACAGATACAAATAACATTCTTTTCAAATCAGCGATGAAGCGATATTGAACTTACCACATTCAGAATTTTACAAGAAGCAAAGTCCCGATATCAAACTTTTCACTTCAAACTTTGTTTAATCAAGCTACAGTGTATATCTAAAGTGACGCGAAATTCAATTTACATCTTGACATAGCTTGTTACAATCTCAGTAAAGTTCAGATTGGGACAA
This sequence comes from Prostheceraeus crozeri, assembly GCA_907163375.1. Taxonomy (NCBI): domain Eukaryota; kingdom Metazoa; phylum Platyhelminthes; order Polycladida; family Euryleptidae; genus Prostheceraeus; species Prostheceraeus crozeri. The sequence continues at coordinate 151,882 of CAJQUW010008054.1, read as the reverse complement.
ATCTGTAAACATCGATATTTCATATAGGCCCTTCGTCCCACATTAAGAACGAGTAAACTTAGTCACAGATCACCGTCACAATAAGAGAAGTTTCGCTTTACATTTTAATATAATGTTATTTGGTTTTTCAATGTTTTCACCTGATGTATTCACTCGAGGTTTTATTGGTTACGTCGATTTTATCAGGTGTGCCTCATTATATGGCTAAAATTTCATCTTAGCATGAATAGCGCGCTATATCGTCTGTAATGAATAATATATTTGGCTACCAAGTCAAATACATTTATGTTTAACAGAAATCTTTTCGGAAATAGGCAATTTGTATAGTAAGGCGATCACACAGAGTTATTTTGATGGATATTAAAGCATAATCAAGATTCAACAGGCTTCATGATACGCTGGAAATTATCTATTCTCAAAAACGTTATCGACCGAGACGTCATCAGGATTGCATTTCAAACAATTTTTATATTTCAGTTCCATACAGGATTCACACACAACGTAAATCTATTATGAAAATTCTATATAAGAAAATGTAGCTTTACCTTATTCAAACAGGAGGGTGGATGGAGGGAGGGGTCAATTCATATTTTGCCGTCTCGTAAGACTAACCTAGCTTATCCGCAAATCTCATCATTCAAAATACAGCGTACCATTATCATTTTTATCGGCCATAAATGATTGTGACGAAGGAAACCGTGCTATATATTTCAGCCTACCCATACAAGCTGACCACATCGCGTCACCATTTAGTATTACTGGTCCATCATTCTACATGTAGATTATGCATGAATTTAAAATAAAGCCATCGACATTTCAAACTGTAGCTACGGAGATCGGTCTTTCGACGAGTCACATGGAGCAAAGCAGGGCTGTGGAGCCGATGCGTTATCTCATCGGCTCCGGCTCCGGCTCCACGACACTGATGTGAAAGGCTCCGGCTCGGCTCCGGCTCCGGCTCGGCTCGGCTCCGGCTTCAAATTCAGGTTCTATCTATGCTGGTCATCCTGGATCCGTTGAACGGGTTTTTTGGATAACGGTGTGGCCTTTAGAGGCTTGCTACACAATCATCAAATTAGTTTTCATTAACAAGCAACGACTTAAGTTAATAACAAAAATGATAATAGCCTAATATAATGACAAATAACATACTTGTCATATATTTTTGCATGAATTGACTATCTCTGAAAGATAAAATAAAGTTATAGCCAGGATTGGTTAAATTAGATAAAGATCTCCCGCACTGGCTAAATATAAATTGGCCTGGCCTGCAACCAGTCTACTACGAGGCTACATTAAATAAGACCACATGAGTGATGATGATATACCTAATTAGCCGTCACAGGGGCCGAATAGTAGTATAAGCTTTTTTACAAAGCTTGAATATGAAACTGGATAGCGTATGCCTCTAAATAGCTTATAGGGCCTGTATCTACTCGAACATGAAAGGGTATCGGCTATATAGCCAAATATACCGTATCAATAAAGATATCAATTGCTTTATTGAATATTAAAGTGTATATAGGCTAGCTTAGGTTGTTATTGTTATTTGTTATTGCCTTTATTCAATAGTCTGTTGGTCCATGAATAATATGATCGGTGGGTAGCCCACGACTCATCTGTAGAAATTGTAATTTAGATAGCCTCATTGCAGTGTAGGCTAGAAATGTACAATTGAAAATTATACTTAAAAAAATTAAAAAATATCTAATTTAGGACAAGTTTTGTAATTCTATGCAGCATACTTAATAAGTTAAGGCCTAACTTACATTATATTAATTTCGTATTTTTCATTATGGCGAAAAAGGTGGAATAAATAATTCATCAATGATTCATGTATATTATTATATTCAATTTATATATAACACATTACCACTATTCCTCTGATGATGGTTAGGCTGATGAAACTGAACTCGGAGTATCACACAGTATGTTGCAGGGTGCTATGCATAAAAAAAATTTGACTTCGAGCACCGAGCAGAAATCCCATCTACTTTGCTAGCTTTCGAATGCGCGTGCGGTTTAAAGTCACAGACAATAGAAAAGGGAGGTCAAAAGGCGCCTTTATTGAGAGCGTCTCAGTCTTTTTTTATTGTTTACATATAAGTCAGCATGATATCAGCATAAGGTGTTGACAGACGGAAAAAATAATAATGAAAATTCTTGAAATCTGGGGGAATGACATTTGGTGAAATATTATTACACGATACGGCTCTTGTGCAGTCCCCCCCCCATTTTTCTCTGGTCAAAAGATGCAGCACCATTGGATGTCCGTTTCAGCATCACCGGTTTGAGTGAAGCATTCCGTGCTGTTGTAAAAATCTACGTGGGTAATTGCGATGTCATACTGGTCGCAAACTTCGTCAGCAAGTCAACATTGTAATTTGCCTTCGGGTTTTTCGCATTGAAATATACCCTTTGAATTTTGAAGTCAAAGGAAATTCATTGTGAATGAGATACCTTTAATTAAAATAATAGGGCGCTACTAGAAGTGGCTGGGGATCGCTTATTGCTATAGCCATGTGAGGACTTGTAGTCAGGTCATTCGTGTGAGTGTGAAGAGTTATCCCTCCAATCAAAATTGATCAAATTGAATAATCGATTGTTTTGAAAAATGTAGGTGGGGGGACTGCACAAGAGCCTACAATACAATCTAAGGAAATTGGCATTGTCACAGATGCCAGTAGCTTCTGCCAGTAGTCATACCGATAGATGATAGCCTACATATTAACCGTATTAGATTTAAGACATTGCGCAAGAAATGTAGCTATATTATCTTTGCTGACTGAACTGGAAATGTGTACATAAATGACTGGCGACTTGTCTCTAGGAATCTACAATCATCTAGTTAGCATGCATATAACAAGTCTTCAAATTAATGGATTTTGGAGAATACGTTGTCAGTATGGAAATTAGTCTTACGAAACATTATGCAATAAAAAAATATTACACATGTGTGTAAATATACAATAAATATAATACAAAAGAAGGCGGCAACTGCAAAGAAAGATATCGTGGAGGACAGATCATTGGTATACTTAAAAGACATATCTTTAGATTTCAAATGATTTAATTTTTTGTGATGCCAATTAATAACATTCAAAATTCTAGATTTATATCAAAACTCAAACTATCGGAGCCGGAGCCGGAGCCGGAGTCGGAGCCGGAGCCTTTGTGATAAATCGGCTCCGGCTCCGGCTCCGGCTCCGACCAAAACCATCGGCTCCTTAAGGCTCCGGCTCCGGCTCGGCTCCGGCTCCACAGCCCTGGAGCAAAGTGCTTCATTTTAAAAGGAAAAATAAACGCATTTTCAAATTGCCATGCAGAAGATTCACGCACAGTAAAACTTGAACCCTTAGACCAGATAAGGTTATCTGACGGCTGTTTTAACTTTCCTTTAAAACTGGAAGACAATGTCTGAGGACTGATTAAACTTGAAACATGTGAAATGACGTCGTGTCAAGCATTCTTCCATTCCCGTCGAGTGGGATTGATCTGCATGATTATCTACGCAATTTATGAGTTGCTACTCGAAAATTCGAAAGTTTTGACCTCATGTTTTGTACGTTGACTGAATGACATTTTTCATGCTACATGTGCATGTTAAATATAGCCTATAATTGGCTTTAAGTATTAGATACTTGCTGAATGCTGATGAGCCTGCACGCAGAATTATGGCGCCGTCCGGTCAAGACTCGATTAGAAAAGTCTTACCTGTGCCGGACCTGGCTTAAGTTTTCTGTCTCAAATTTTCAAGCAAGGGTCCGGTTGGGCCCGCTCATTTTAGGCCTCTTGGCCAGTAAAAATTACTATTTCGAGTCGATAAGGTACACTGGAAATCGATGCATTCATGGTTGGTTTTTCGGAATTGGAAAAACCCATGAAATTGAGCATCATTTCTTTCTTCCATAACATGACTAGCCGGCAAAATGTGCTTCTTGGTTTCAGAAATCTGTTCGAGTTAACTTCAAAGTAGAGACGACTAATTTCAAATTACTAGAATTTATATAGCAAAAACAACCCATTTTTAAAATTCATAGTAAAAGGGCAGTGTGGTTATTTCTATCACATTAGTTTAGATGAAGACAGCGGTGGCATTGATTCGAGAAATTTTTGCAGAACCCATGGGACGTGCATAGGCCCACCTCAACATCACTAGTTTTTCATCAGATCAGATCAGGCCTAAGCACGGCCCGTGGGCTTCCCTGCCCGCTCACTAATCTGCTTTTGCATGGACCATTTCGCTGGCGATAGACTACAACTCAAACACTCTTTTAGTCGGTGGCGCTACACTTTTTGTGATTTTACTACTACACCACTGCCTTCACTTCAATACAAAATAGTCTCACTCACCTGGGATCCTATTTCATTTCGATAGAGATGGAAATAGAATAGACAATAAAAGTGTAGCATTCCCACATAGTGGGTTCTGTTTCTTATTAAAGCTCTATCGGATTCCATTGATCCTGGTAACTATGATAATTTCTTTCTTTAAAGTGCTTGACTGCAACAATTGTCTTTTCATTCGTCAGTTAAAAGTATCCTCTTCATTTCATCTTCTAGATTTATTCATCCTCGCATTCTCGTGCGGGAAATAAGCCAAGTTCCGGTCATAGCAGATTTAAAAACGCGTGCAGACTGTCCTGAGGTATTAGCGACACATCATAGGGGTATAACTGTACCAAGTCTACACTGGTCTTGATGATCGCATTAAGATGATGGTAATGCGCTCATTGTGCTGTACAGTGGCTGTGTAAACGCTCGCTTCATCGCGAGATCAAAACAATAGAGGACAGGCATCATCCACGGCAACGTCAGAATAGCGACGCTAACGGTGAAGACAGAAGCTGTTGACGCCTATCCTGCCATTGTTTTAGATTCCTTTCCAGACGCTTGAGGTGGGATACGAAGGAATTCCTCCGATCTAAGGTGAGTCTTTCCATTTTTGTCGCTACGTGATTCCACAACGTTAAATTAATTAACTAAGAAAACGTGAGAATATCTCAATTCCTTAATCTCTTCTTCTTCTCGAATTCGATTAAAACACCATTCATGATTGAAAATGTCTGCCAATTATTATAGAATGTGCACCCTGGTGAAAATGAAAATATATCAACTAATTCAATTATTCGGTCTATTGCATTAGTGCATATTTTTCAAGATGTGTTTTAAAATGTTTCATATCTGCTCAGTAACTTCATATCTGATCTAAAATAAGACGGTATGAAAAATTCTTTCTGGAAATTGAGCGTTTCACAGACATCGAAACGGATATCTATCGCTAAATATCTTACATTATCAAAATAGTCACCATTACTTCATCAACTGTAGGGTGAAGTTCTTTAGTCTGAAATACGGAAAAGTGAAAACTAGAATGTCACAAGCAGTGAATATGAATAAAATAATTGACAAATCCGGTAATTTACTTAACATAAATAAAAGAATAAATACTATATATAATATATAATACTTTGTTTATACTCTGAAGCACATTAGGTGCGGAGCTTTTCTTCCATGTGGCTGTGCTGTTGTTTATTCCACTCTCATTCTTTTTGTGTAGAGTGTTTTACAAGAATGCAGCATGTTTCTATTTTAAAGTTTTAGAATTGATCCAAGGTCTCCCGGACGCAGAGCGAATACTCTACCACAGCGCTGGTAATATGATACTAGCAGCTCAACTGGAATATCCACAAGACGATATAGAGGGTGCGCTCCTGTAGCCATGCTAAAAGCTTTCATGAACTAATATTACTTTACTGTGCTTTTTACAGACCATGAACTTGCATACTATGTCTAATTTAATGTAGCACTGAACAAAATCAGAGAGAGCCTCCCTTAGACTCAACTAAAATTCACACTTTTCAATGAGAAGATTAAACCTAGCTCTCTCTAAAATGATCGATACAACTCATCTTTAGTGGTCTAAGTCGTGAAGACGTGATGTTCTCTGAGGGACGACATGCCTAACCTATGTTGGCGCGCAAATAGGGTGGTTTGAATTTGATTCTTTCGGTCAAAGATATTATAATCGAATAAATTATTTGTTGCATGTAATAAAAGACAACTATACCGATCACAATTTCAATACCGTGAAGTTACCATCCGCTAACAACAACTGATTAAAATTTCCTGATACTTGCATGTGCCTACGCTAGTTACTGATTACCTATAATATAATACCGGATGCTTTTAAAAGCATCGATTTTGCCTCAGTCACTGAAAGTTTTGTGAATTATGCACTGATGATTGAAATAGAGTGTAGAATCTTTGTTTCCATCATACACAAACAATAGTTTTACTGAATTATGATACTTAACACCATTATACAATTATTATTACGACATACATAAAGCAACCAGAGAAAGCAATTTTGCGGCGAATTGCAAGTGAACAATAGCGATTTCAGTCATTTGAATAATGCGATTGCAGTCAATTACTTATTTTGACGCGCTAACCGAACTTAAGAAATAATTATTGATTTGTAAATAGCTGACTAAATATTCATATTTCAATTATATTTATGATTACCAATGACATCTTCTTCGAAGTAAAATCGATATCAAGATGTAAACTATTTAAATCTACATGACAGGCGTATCAATACCGACTCAATGGCGCAATAAATATCATCCTGATGCCTTTTGCTATTAAGTCAGAAGGAGTCCATACTTTAATCAAAATAAATGCCAACGGAGCTTTCCTTGTAAGCAAAGTTCGCTATTTATTGAAAAAATGAAATGCTAGTGCATGGCTCTCGTTAGGTTTGTTTTCTGATTGGGATTATATTCTCAGATATCATGGAAATGCTTCCGGCACCAAAACCAGCATCCTATTACTATTCATAGGAAAATTTTACAATGATTAAATATTAAACTATAGTAAAACACTTAAGAGACACATAAGAAATAATTTCCATAATAAATAATATTCACAAAAAAGTATTGAAGTATCATTTACTGCCCTACTACAAAATAGCAAAGTACTGGCATACTGTCATTTTGGTATTAGTAGTTAAACTTGAGGGTTGGGGGATGAATCAATCGGCCATGTTGCGCAAATTTTTCATTTGAAGACTGTCAGTCTGTCTCTCGTCAATAGTTGATTTGGTAGAGCGATGACCTAGATAGAGAGAGGTCGATGGTTCAAATCCATGAAGATGTGCAGTGATTTCTCGTCAGTAGTAAGTAAATCTACACCACTGGACCGCGCAAGATGGCCGCCGTCGACCGACTCCCCCCCTCCTGTCAAACTAGGGCGTCGGCCCTAGTCCGCCACCTGGTTGCTTCGAGTCCGACTCCCCCCCCTCTGGAACGACGGCGTTGCCAGAGGTTGTTCGTGGTGCGCTCTCCAGGTTGGCGTGGTGTGCCGGCCAGGTTGGAATGGTGGAATTTCGGTGCGAGACCACTCCCATCGTGTTTCTCGTCAAAAGTTGGGTTAACAAAATTTTTCCACCCCCCCCCCTCGGCAGCGATCTTCTAATTTTGGTTCTAGTGGATGGATTTTGTCTTATAGATACTCATTTGAAAGAGGAGAAAAAACTGCTCGGTGACATTTTTGTTGCGAGTCAATCGGACCAGCCGTTCAAAAGTTAGAGCTGTTACAAGATTTTAGGTCGGAGCTCACCTGAAAAAATCCTAAGTGTCAGAGTGGCTTTGTATGGTCAAAATTTTGAAAATCTTCCAAAGTGTGGCATTTCGACCTGGGACCCTGACCAAAGTTTGTTTCATCAAATTTCACTGACCTCCCCCCCCCCCGGCACCAAACTTCCAATTTTGCTTCTAGTGATCGTAGAAAGTCGTGCAATAGCTCGTTTGAAAGCTAAGAGTGAGACAAATTCAGTGAAAGAAACGGCTTGTTCATATCTGTCTTCGTTTAGATGTGAGACGCCATTCAAGATTTGGGAGATTGGCGAAAAACGACAGTATTAGAATTTCCCAAGAAACAGCTCCAGCGGGCGAACGAAGGCTCGGATTGGTAAACGGAGGCCAGATTTGGAATCAGCTTGATGTTATTGTCCAATGAGGATCATCATCCAATGAGAATCAAGCATTTCTGTATAAATAGCGAGCCCTCCACAGTGAGAATCATTCCATCGTTGAATCACACGAGTGACGGACGCACATTTTCTCTCTCTCTCTATTCTATTATCCAACTAAAATGGTAAGTCGCTACTTCCCTCCCTCTCCTCCCTTGAAAGTAAACTTAATACAATCTTTTTCATTTTCAGGCATCTACTCCATCTGCTGCACTAGTAGGACAAAATGGCGGTCATACGTTACAAGGTTCGCTACGATCAGATCATCTACAACTGAGGCCAGTGGAAGAAACAACCAAGGTACACAATCCTACACCGCTACAGCGTAAATTTAGACAAGTCTTGCGTTATGACGATCATAGCGTAGTACTCCAAACGGGAATGCTCCCTTCCACGGATGTCAAGATAATGCGCAATCAGTATGGGGACTACATACTGATCCCCGTGAGTCCGTAGATTCGCCGCCAACTTGATATTATTGAAGAGTACGTGACATTAAATATGGACATTCCTACTCCTCTTGCTCAAGAGTGGAAGGCGAGAGATGACAAGGATACTCCCTATAGAAAGATTTGGGATAATAATCAAATTTGCCTACCGGTATCACATTGGTGTACTTACTATAAGAAGGAGGGAGATCATTCAACATCCATCACATGCGACGAGCTCGGAGAAGGTACTTGGGATATCCTTTTCAAAGTGAATGGGCTATATTATGGTCGGCATAAGGATAATAAAATAGCCTTTCTCTCCATGCATATGGAATCCATCCTACATATTCCAAAACCACCCAACGTGGATGACATAATTGATCAAATCCTTAACAGCAGTGGTACGAAGCGCATGTTGGAGAAGAATGCTGCCTCAAAACGCAAATCAAAGAAGGAGAATTGCTAGTCCTTTCCTAACTCTACCCTATGACAATTCGCTTATGTGCTTTGAGTGTCGTAGACGTGGTCTTATTAGATACATTTTACTTCTTCGTTGCTATCATATCATTTGTGTATTTTGTCGTGAAAAGCATCGATGTAATTCTTCATTTTGTAATATGTTATAGAACGTTTCCTTAGATGTGTAAATTTCCGTTTTAGGCTTCTATCATCATTTTTATGTATTGTGAGGGTGAACCTGTACAGGAGCTCAGTGCTATTGCTATGAACAATTGGACATATCAGATTGTCAGTGTCTATCATCAACATGCCAACTGCGATCCCAATGTTGATCAATGGGCGAGAAAACACATTCATGGACTTAATCTGAAATATTTGCAAGACTATGGCTTTTCTTGTGAAAGTGCTCTTCTTATTGAGTTTAAACGATGGTTTATCTGCTTTCAATGTTATACGCATCTTTTGTAATAATCCTGGTAAGGAGAGGAAAGTATTTCCCAATCTAATCATTGATGATATTTTGCTCCCGCCTTGGGATAGTAGAGTGAATCAACATTATCATGAAGTCACGAAACGTTTTAAGGATTTGTGTGTTCCTATTTTGTCTGTTCGTTGTAGTAGCTACGTTCATAACCAATGCTTCTTTCCTCCTTACCTCAACACTGCCAAAGTCCTGTATGGTTATCATTGCTCGCTGTATGATAGTTACCAGCTGTATCTATTTTATCTGTTTCAAACCATTGATTTATAATGCATGCTTGTTACAGTTATTCCATAAATGTTACTATGAGAAGAGTTGTTGTTTTCATGCAATGGATGGGTTAGATAAAGGGCGATCATGTCTTTCTCAAACGACTGCGGAACATTACATTTTCATAGGCAAAGTTTAAAAGGAGCTGTTCAAGATTATGTGATAAATTTTCATGAAGATGAGACCGACATCGAAGCAGTGGTCGATTATGCTAGCACTCTATTTCTAGAGTTAATGAATACATTCTCTGATAGCATTGTCATGGCGCGATTAGTTGCGAAAATTAGGTTTAGTCATTTTGGAAAGGAAGAGGTGGAAAGTCGCTCTTTCCATTTTGCTTCTTATTCAATGGAGGTGGTAGATCACCCCGAAGGATTTTTTAAAAGACTTATGATAAAAATTGCTGAACGTCTTAACGCATTTAACCATCATGGCAGCAGTCTAGTGATTGAAGCGATTTCAGATATTCACATTCAATTTTCTATAAAGAAAAATTGAAAATGCAATGGTACTTGATTGTAGCACAACTGGTTTTCGAGCTATGCCTGCTCACTCTCGAAGTATATTCCTTCTGTACATGCGTCTATTATTTAGAAAAGGCTAGCAAATTCATATCTTCAAAAAGACTTGCTATAGACATCAGTAACGGTGAAACTATATGTTGCGATGTATGTAAGCGAAAAGATGGAAATGAAAAGCGCATCTTCAAGAGATGTAAGCATGCCTTTTGTCAACGCTGTTTCATGCGTAATTGCATTCAACTTTGCAAATGTAACCACTGTGATATTGCTCATTTCGAGTGTCACTTATGCTGCAATAGTTAGTACCTATGCAAATGTGGTAAAGACAGGTTTTAGCAAAGACTAACACGAAAAATGGCGAAACGTAAAATGACGAAACGTAAAAGTCAAAAGTCTTCAAAGTTTTCTTCAGCCATTCAAGCTCTCCGACGAATGAAAGCAAATCAGCGATACAATGCTATACGACATGCTAACGATAAATTCATTCGTGAAATTATTTCTGATGTGAGAAAGTTGAGGACGAAGAAATTAGCGCCAAAACAACGAAAGTTACTTAAGCGATATGCTACGAAATTGCGTTTCATCTCCAATCCTAAAGTCATCCTTCAAAGAAAGAGGGAAACTCTAACACAAAAGGGCGGTTTCCTTCCAGCGTTACTACCGATGCTAGCTCCTATCGTGGGCAGCGTTTTGGGTAATATCTTTGGCTCTAGACGTTAATTATGCAAATGCTGAATCTCAAAGTATTATAATGGATTTCAGACTTCAATGTGATAAAGTTCTGACTGTATCAGGTCCATCTCATGCAGGTAAAACTGTTTTCACGCTGAATTTATTGGATAAAAGAAGGGAGTTGTTTAAGGAACCTATCAATCGAATGATTTGGTGTTATGGTATTTATCAACCGTCGCTGTTTCAGGAATTGCAAAGTAGCAACTTTATTCGACATGAAGGAATTATTCCAGTGGATAAACTTCAGTCTAATGATGTTGTTGTATTGGATGATCTATTAAAAGAAAGCAAGAATTCCAAAGATGTTACAGATATGTTCACTCGCGCAGCACATCATAAAAGGTGCTTTATCATCTATATCACACAAAATTTGTTTCCTGATGGAAAAGAAGCTCGTACACGAAACCTGAATACACACTATTATGCTATTTTCAAGAATCCGCGAGATAAAAGTCAATTTGAAATTTTAGCGCGACAAGTTGCACCAAGAGGATCAAAAGCCTTAATTGAAATTTTTCAAGCAGCTACTGAAAAACCACACGGTTACTTATTCATTGACTTTAGACAAGAGTGTCCGGAAGAATTTAGATTTCGAAGTGATATTTTGAAAACTCCCATGATTATCTACAGACTATGAGTTCTTATTCTCGCATGATTGTTATTCCTCAGGATGAATATGTACAATTGACTGCTATACAACAAGTAAAGCAACCTCTTGCAAATCAAATGTATAGGAAAGAATTAGATTATCAGCAAAATGTTCACATCAAAGATCCACATCGTGCTGTATTATTACAATCGGAAACTGTTGAACAATTGAAAAATTTGAAGAACAAGATGCGTGACTCTGTGTCGACTGCTACACCTTTAGCATCTCGTGCACATGCCATATCTCTTTTCAACAGTATTGAACCCCACCTCAATGTAAATGATAGAGGAGAAATCATTACAGATGAAAATAAAGTGATTGATGCTTCACGTTATGAAGACTTGATTCAGTATGCGACACGTAGAAAGCGCCGTCAGGGCTATGTTCCACCTGGTTGGACATACTTTCTTAAACTATTGAAAAAGCATAATGTGCCAAAATTTGCTTTGAATAATGAGACATTGAAAGAACTTGATTCAACAGTGGCTACTGCTCCAATGCTTCAGACGATGAAAATGCCAACAAATTGGTTTAAGACGTCACCTGCTACATCCCCTCCCACACTCACTAAGCAAACAAGAGGAAGAACTCGACGTAGATCTACGCCACCACTAAAACTAGTAAAAGGAAAACGTAAAACAGCTCCTCCCAAGAAATACATGTTCTCAGACTATTAATATGAAGCAGATGTGTTGCTTGCCATGTAATGAGCCGCCAGAGGTGAATGTCGCTGTCACTTGCACTTGCTGCGCCAGCTCTCACAATGAAACCCCTAAGCAATGTGAACACGATCGCAAAACCGCTAAAGCTAAATGCTGCAGTTGTTGTAAATGTAGAAAGGCAAGAAAACAAAAAGATGAGAAGGAGGAAAAAGAGTCAGTCGTCATCGACTGAACGTTTGAAGTCAATCTATTATGATGTAAAACATCCGGCAGGATTTGCATCTATCAAGAAATTATCAAAAGCGAGTGGTCTTCCACAATCACAAGTGAAACGATGGTTAAAGGGTCAGGCTACCTATACACTCCACAAACAAGCGAAAAAGAAGTACCGCACCCGCCATTATATTGTTCATGACATCGATGAACAGTGGCAAGCAGATTTGTGTGATGTTGCCTCCATTTCAAAACATAACTCGGGCAATAATTTTATTGTAACCGTCATTGATATTTTCTCGCGTTATGCGTGGGCTCAACCTTTAAAAACTAAAGAAGTGAAAGGAGTAGCAAAAGCATTCCAAACAATTTTTCAAGAAGGTCGCATTCCAAAAAGAATTCAGAGTGATCAAGGAAAAGAGTTTGAAAATCAGCATGTGAGAAGATTATTTGAGAGGCATGACATTGAGTTGTTTAGTGTAAAGAGTGCTTATAAAGCTGCACTCGTTGAACGTTTTAATCGCACATTAAAAAATCGCTTATGACGACATTTTACTGCCAACGTGACACAAAATTGGACAAAGGTTTCTACAAGATACACTCCATGCCTACAATCACTCTATCCATCGTTCTATTGGACTCAGACCAGTAGATGTAAATGCTGACAATGTAGATAAAGTGCGCGAATCATTCCAACGTAAACGCACTCATGTGAAAAGTGATGTGAAAATTGGTGATAAAGTTCGTATCTCAAAAGTGAAGAGTGTTTTTGCTAAAGGGTACCTTCCGAATTGGACAGAGGAGGTATTTACAGTATCAAGGATTGATCAAAAAGACTCTCCCACCACCTACAAGTTGAAAGATTACGATAATGAAGAAATTGAGGGTAGCTTTTACCGCGATGAGATTGAGGTAGTCACTGAAAGTGAAACATATTTGGTAGAGAAAATCATTCGATGTAAAAAACGGCAAGGTGAAGAATGGTGTCTTGTTAAATGGGCTGGTTATCCTTCAAGTATGAACTCTTGGATGCGTCGTGCCGACATCTTTCATCTAAGTGATCGACATTGATTCATGCAAAGTTGTAACTAACAATGTTTAGGGTTTGAGCTATTAATCCAAATGCCTCATTTTATTCACGACCCTCCTATGTAAGTGGTGGAGGACAAATTTACATCGGTGCTCGCCGCCAACGTGGAGGTAGCATACTTGGTGCACTGAAATCTGTTGCAGCACCTCTCATATCCAATTTCGGTAGATCTTTAAAACGAAATGTTTTAAGTAATGCCGTTGGCTTTGCTGGTGATGTTGCTAGTGATCTTTCCAGAGGTAGAAGTTTTAAGAGCAGTTTGTTGAATCGTGGGAAGGAACGCGGTTTAAAAACATTGAAGCAGACCTTTGCTGGTGTTACTCAAGGAAAGAAATCGCCTAAACGAATGAATAAAGGAGGAAGGAAACATCGCGGAGCTGGTAAGGTGCGATCTTCAGTCAAAAGGCATTCACGCAAACGCCGCAGAGGCTCTAATAATTCATCAGGCGCTAAACGACGACGCTGCCATAACTTCTAATCATGGAGTGTAAAACTTCCGGTTTTTACTTGTTCGATCAACAAGCCATACAGACAGATATTCTTAGTTCAAGTATTGTAGATTATCATCCTCGAACAACTGAGAATGCTGGTCCCATTGAATTTGTTATTCCTGGTGGTAGTGATGACTACATAGATTTGAGTTATGCGATGGTTGATTTGAGGTTTAGAATTCAGCAAGCAAATGGAACTGCTATTGACGATACACATAAAGTTGGACTGAACAATTTACCATTGACTACATTATTTCGCGATGTTTCTCTAACGATTGGAGAGCAGCAGGTGGAAGGTGGTCAAAGCGATTATCCCTATAAATCATATTTCAATGATGTATCACAGTTTCATCCAGCAGCACAAACAAGTCATATGGAAGCCATGGGATGGTACAGAGATGAAGCAGGAAAATTTGATGTTGAAACAAACAGTGGCTTTGTAAAGCGATCTGCTATGATTAAAGATAGTAAAGTATGTCAGCTATATGGTCCGCTGAATTTAGACTTCTTTAGACAGTCAAAGTTTTTACTCTGTAATACCAGCATGCGACTCAAGCTGACATTGAATAAGTCTGAATTTGCGCTGAATGCATTTGCTAAAGTTGACAATTTTAGAATTCATGTGGAGGATATTGCACTTTACATTCGTCGAGTAGTACCGAATCCAAGTTTCATTAGAGGACATGCTGAAGGTCTTAACCGCCAAAATGCCATTTACCCCGTTCAGCATACAGAGCTTCTCACCTTTACAATTCCGAAAGATCAAAAGAGTTTCATGAAAGATGGCCTCTTTCCATCGGAAGCACCGACTAAATATAAAGAAAAGCAATATATATAGCAATATAAAGAAGAATCCTTTCAATTTTAAACACAATCAGTTAAGTGAAATTGCTTTACGTGTAAATGGTGTGAGTCATCCTGGTCCACCCTACAAACCAGATTTTGCTGCGGATCAATTTATGCGCAGTTATGTTGATTTTATGGATGTCTTTGGTTTTTGAAATACGGATGGCACCAACGGACTTCTTATGAAAGAGTTTAAGAGTGGATATACTATTTATGCATTTGATTTGACTGCTGACAGCGATATTAGTGCACCCTATCGTCAAGCGAACGTGCCTCATAATATTCGTTTGGATTTGACGTTCAAAAGAACACTAGCTGAGACGATCAATGTATTAATTTATGCAGTCTTCGATTCAAACATTGAAATTACAAAGTATCGTGACGTGATTCTTCAGTATAATCGTTAATGAGTTGGTTGACTGCTGACGATATTAAGACTAAAGTGCAGCGTAATGCAGATGAAGCGACGTTGAAAGCTTTCGATAATGTCTATTCGCTCGATACCTTACCACCTGCAGAAAATCACTATCCCATCTTTATTGTGCTAAACACTCATCCGCAGAATTTAGGCGGCGAGCATTGGAAAGCGATCTTTATTGGAGAAGACCGACGTGGTGAACTATTTGACTCTCTTGCTCAACCTCCAAATATACCAACACAGCAGTGGCTGAGAAAACATACGCGTCAATATCAGCGAAATGAACGCATACTACAACATCCACTTTCATCAACGTGTGGTGCTTTTGTACTGTACTTCATCTTAAAACGTTTACATGTATCTCGATTTGTATCTGTTATTCAAAACTTTTCATGTAATCCATCCTCTAATGAAAAAATGATTTGTAAGTTCTATCATGATTTGAAATAAAAACATCATGTTGGAAACATTGTTTTTTATTTTACAATCCGCTGGGTACGTACATACTCGATGAGATAGTCTAGGATCACATTTGCTTGTACATGAGATTTTAGTCCAGTAATGATCACTTTACTATTATGAAAGATTGCAACATGCACAGGTAACCAACAACTAATGAGAGCTGCAGGAAAAAGTTCGGGTTCATAACACAAATTGCAACTGCTGGTATGAATCTTCAAAAATGATACACTTTCACTCAATTGAGTAGAGATCACCATATTGTCCACAGTCAGATTCGACATCACACACCTCTCCCTCTTCCATATCCGACGTAGTAGTCTCTGTAACTCTAAGCGCATTGACTGCGCCGATGAATGAGAAAGGGCGCCGAGAATCTGTACAGTTCCATTTGGAAAGAGTTGAAGATTCCGTGAATTGTTCATCTTCACCACTAACATTTGAGGACGGCCCGGGTAATACTTGCTGTTTGGAAGGTGTTGGTGTAATGTTGTGAGATCGATTTTGGTGTAGAGTCTGAAGCGACGGAGAATGTTGACGATGGTGTAGCGATGGCGCTTCATGATGAAAAAATGAGTAAATTGAGCGATGTACCTTCCTTTTATACTTTTCCCAACTACCTTGATGAAATGTGAAGTTAGTATGAAGTTGGGAATGATAGAGTTGAATTCGCCGTTTGTGGACGCGCAACCATATGCGATTTCCAATACGTGAATGTCTTTTCATATAGAAGTATTTCAAATCCTTCATGATATGATGTAGAGATTGAAAATGACGATAAGATAAAGCAAACTCTCTTCTCACATTTCCAGTTGAATCTTTGAAATAGACGTTTCGATCATGATCCGTTTCAATACGTTGTAGGGAATCTAATTTCCAACTCATGGTGCGTGGTAGTCATGTCTGATTAAGATTTGCATAGTAGAGCGATGAACTCACGACGAATAAATGTCATGATGGAGCGATGTATGTATCTTCTATACTTCTCCCAATTGTATTTGCGAAATGAGAAACAGTTTGCGGAATGAGAATGGCAGATTTGAATTTCATTTCTGTAATGTTGAAGCCAAACTTGATCACCCAAGGAGATGAATCTTAATGTTTCAAAATATTCCAAATCCCTCATGATATCATTGAGGTTGACAAATTGTCGCCATGTTAATGTAATACCTCTTGATGTATGACCATGAGAATTTTTGAAATGTACGTTTCCATCACGATCAACTCTGATATATTGTAGAGAGTCCAAAATCCAAGTCTTCATGATGTTATGCAAAGCCGGAGATCAGCAATATCAAAATGTCGTTTTATCATATTTTGCTTAGCAATGCGGCCGCAAATAGATTTGCTAGTAATCGAGCCGCACTCTTTTCTACTCCCATTGATCATACACAACAGCTAAATGGAAATTGGGAAGTGGGTGTCACTCAACTTGTTCATAGCAACTGTGTCTATACTTTTGATCATGAGGTGATGACTATTAATATGAGACGCACAGCTGCTTATCAATGTGAAAAGGGCTGCCGAGTATACATTCCACAATGGCCAAAGAAAGATCTCTTATCATGTAAAAAGTTTACATATGATTTCTTGAATAAAGCGTGTAAACACATTGTCCAATTTACTCCGCACAATGATGATCATAATTATGTACATCATGTAGTTGAGAAAGATTGGATTGTTGGTTTAAGTCCAAGTTTAAGAAATGATTTAGGTTACCTCGCTAGCGCCTTAACAAGCTATGATAATTATAACGTTAATTACCACCCAAGTGGTCATAAACAGTTAATATATCGAGAGGAAGCTTATTATGTAGATCTTATTCCAAGAAATGAGAGGACGTTGGTGAAGAAGATTGTGATTAAGCCAAGAAAGACAAACATGACTCCTGAAACATTATTGAAGAAATTTAATTATCTCCTTCTAGATGATGGTAAACAAGTGGCAACATTCACTAATATCAAATCATCTTATCATATTGCAATAAGTAAATTAAATGATGATGATGATCTAGTATTAGTTTGTTCAAAAGATTTTCATCAGTTCTTACGATATCGTTCTGCAGCTGTTCATGGAAAATTTGATATGCAACATTTGCCATGTGAAAGGTCAAATCAATTTGATACAGAATGGACCGTATCTTTATACAGAAAGTGTGTAGAGCCTTTAAGTGGTATCTTTCATGAAACAAGAGTGTTGATGCCTCGCATCATTACTTCTGTTAAATTGGTTGTAGATTATTTAAATGAAGTGATTAATGAGCAACATATTTCATTTTCTGAAAAAGAAGGTGTTTTGTCTCTCACTATAAGTGGGAAAGATATTGAACTAATTATGGATAAAACTCTAATGGACATTTTGGGTTTTGATCAAAATATCTTTAAAAGTGGTACTGTAACCAAAGCTAGCGCAGACATGCCGCTATCGCGTCGTATCAACTATTTTCAGATATATTCCAATATTGGTGAAGATGTACGTGTGGGAGATGTTGACGCTCCACTGCTAGCAATGATACCATGCCAGCCAAAAAGCTGCAGTATTTTAACTGAGCATACTTTAAAGAAAGTGCATTATACAAAGCTGAAATCAAACTACATCCCACAAATTGATATTGCAATTTATGACGATGCTGGTGCGTTGATTCCTTTTCATAAAGATGCTGCAACAGGTATCACACTCCATTTCCGAATGAAGAGTTAATGCAAAAGTATGCTAATATATTTTTCCAATGTGATTAGTATGGAAAGTGAAAATAAGGACTCGTTTCTAATTTACTTACCCAGTAATGCTTCTATGAATAAATTTCCTAATAATAAACCATCAGACTTTCGAGTAGAATTAAATCGCTCACTACATCTAGAAGGTGAATGGGAAGTATGTGTTTCCAGCATTTGCTATGATAGCAATATTCAGAATGTGAATGATTTGGAAGAAATGATATTGACTCCTCGCACCCATGATGGAATAACGAGGAATAATGCATTCTAGTTCCCATACAATTTAACGTCAGATGGAAAGTGGAACCATGAATGGATTAAGATAAAATCAGATTATTATGGTCCATTTGGGAATGAGAAAATTATTAAGGCGTTCAATAGTGGTAATACTTCCATCATGAAGAATCAGAAAGTTTATGAGTTTACTATCTATCATTGGAGTGGGAGACAGTTCCTTCGCTTTCATTCTTTTACTAAAGGTCTTACACGGAGGTTGGATAATGAATTCTATCCACATCTCGGTTTTGGCCATGGACTACATCTAACGTCAATTGCTACTGCAAATGTTAGAAAAGTTTATTCAAATCGAATCAACAAATTTCATTATAAATTTAAGATATTTGATGAAGATGTTGTAGAATGTGAAGAACGCATCATTTTGAAAAAGCGTGGTGTTCAACCTTTATCACTTATTGAGTTAGTAAAACGATGGAATGAGACTGTGGGTAAGAAGTATGGAGAGAAACTTATGGCGGACAAAGATAAGTTGGTTATTCAGAAATATAATGACAAACTTAAAGTTTAGTTCTCTCCAACCTTGCGTCATTTTGTAAGACATTATATACCTATTATTGGAAGCGGTGTGGTGTATGCTTCTCATGAATATTACACTAAAGCTGATTCAGTTAATGATGAATGGTGGGTGGACATCTATGGTGATCGCATCAAGAAAATTTACCAGTCTTATGAAGAATCTAAAGGTGCTATCAATATAATGCCGCGTCTATATCATACAGTTGAAAGCTTCATTCATGTAGTAAATCCTTATATACAACAGAAGTTGAAGCATGTGATGAAAAGTAAATATGATGTAAAGACACACCACATTTCGTTTTCAATTGAAAATCAACGCGTTGTTCTGAGACTGGGTGATGACATTCAATGTCAATTGAGTAAAAATTTGAAAAAACTCTTTGGTTTTTCAATGCTACAAAATATGTTTACTGCTGCGCATACGATTGGTATAGAAACACCAATGACACTTGATAAACATGAACAACACCTTTACATTCAAAGTGATTTGATTCTACCTATTTCTGTTGGCGAGGAAAAAGAACACATTTTACGTGATTTCATTCATGATAAGGATGCTTTATATGGAATAGTCGAGAAGATGTTTGAATCTATTTTCTACCATCCTGTTATCAAACAAACTATACCCTCTATTTCTATCAAAATTACAAATGGTCTACATGAGTGCATCCATGTGAAAGATACTAAATCCCTCGTAACTTTAGTGTTTCGGAAAACAAAGTGAAGTCATTGTGATATGTTTATTGAAATAAAAATATGTGTATGAAAAGTCTTTTCACAGATATAGGGGGAATGGGCTGACTGTAGGCATATATTCACAAGGAAGAAAGGATCTAATGCGATACATAAAACAACCATGTATATCTACAAAAAGCAACATCAAAATACTGAGTTAAAGTTGATTATGCTAAGACGTCCCCTGAATGTGGTAGCGTGAGTTTTATTCTTTTGGGTGGAGGTATGTTTGTGTCAGGATGTCCATGTGGAAGAGATGTGTTATGTCCTATCCAACACCTCTTATCCTCCCATGCTGAAAGCGCTCGTTTCTTGAACGTGTGCGTTTTCACAGTATGAACTTGAGATTTTAAGATTGTCATATTGACAAACGTTATAGTTTTATTTTTATAGGCCTTCTTATAGGACCGATGTTTCATTTTGTGAACAATGAATTTTGATATACCTTTAGCACGCTTAATACTATCTGCACATTCTTTTAATTTCATGGAATACATTTTAGGACGAAGGAGAATCATTTCATCTATTTCCTTTCCTGCTGTTTCATCCTTAAAACAACCAAGTTTGGCTTTATTCTGTATGGAATAGAGTGGATGAGTGGGATTGTAGTTAGATGTGTCGAAATATTTTTCTAATGACTTAGCTACTTCATTAAAATTTAAATCTTTTTGAGTGGTAATACCTAAGAAGAAACTATCTGTATCACCACCCAACAAACGAACCTCTTTTACGAGAGGACATGGTTTTAGTATTTTATAAAAGAGTTGGTACATTTCAAGCTTAGAGTAATCTAGTACAGCTTGGCCAATATAGATGGGCTTGCACAACTCAACTTCAGATTGTATCATTTTAACACCTACAAGGTCCTCATCGATGATGTCTCTATCAATGAAAGAGGTGATGAGGTCAATTTGTGATATTTTTGATCATCAATGACTAGTTTGTAGTTCATGCGTTTTCTAACATCCTCCATCATCTTACCAAATAGACTATTATTCTTATACTTATTAAAATCCTTTTCAAAATTATTTTCGGCTAGTGCACGTTTCTGGCTGCTACTATCAATATATGGTTTGAGGAAGGCTTTCTGTCTAAATTTGATGATGCGGTGAACTGACTTTAGAAGCATGCCCATTTCTAAATAGAATTTTAGTATGCAGAAGTGCACGAGATAAGTTTTCTTATCATATTGGGTGAGTAAAAGATTGCGGCATGGTTTATACCTTGGCTGTCCACACTCTCTTAAGTTATCATGAAATTGTGACATGAATGGTGAAAACATATCTTCAGTCACTTCACCAGATTCAGGTGCGAGTGGGAAATCAGCAGTTTTATTTTTAATGCTATTTGGATAAATCAAATCCACTTCAAAATAATATCCCCAATCACCTTTATCTGGAATCTTCAGTATGTTTGAAGGGTTGGTGCAATACTCAAGCTCATCCTGGTTTAACCAACTAAACTCGGAATGAGGTAGTGGTTTAGACAGTGAACTGCCATATAAATTATTTTGGTCATAGTACTTTAGGTGGATATGATCATCACCTATTGTTTCAGATTTTATATGATGTTTATTTACAAATGTGAGACCACCGCGTATTCCGCGCTCAAATATGTTATACATCTCGGGGTCTTGTAAGAGATGAATGGTCTCACCAGTCATTTTAAAAGCAGACTTAAATGACATGGCTGGCAGACTGACAAAGTGGACGGGATCTAACTTATCTTCTTCTAATGCCACTCGTCGAAACTCCTGAAATACATCAGCCAGCAAAAATACATCTAACTTAAGATAGGCAATCATATAAATAAAATAAAATAATATAATATAAATATAATTATTATAATATAATTAATTATATATAATATAAAATAAAATTAAGATAGCTCACATGATTCTGGGATAGCAATCGACTGCGATCCATGTGTAAAGAGCTTGTTAGACTACGGAAGAGAGAAGTGTGTTATGTTGCGTGTGGCGCGTGAGTGTCCTCCCATTTCATTCCATTCATCAATTCGCCTCATTGATAGAGACAGGTGGAACTCATGGTTCTCATAACGTATGCAATGGAAAGTTTATAAGGCAACCTTCGACAGTTGGCTAAATGTCACCCTGGCGCGAATGCATACTACGTTGAGACAGAGGCAATCACTTGCAAACATGACGCAGAGAGGTTTAACAAGATTGACCATTGCCGAAAGTCCCTTGCGGTATACATAGCTACGGGTTTCACCGCCGCCCTTTACAGGAACGCCCGTCGAAAGGAAGTATTACACCGAACTTCATTTGCAACGTTCAAGTTGACTGATAGCAGATTCAACTTAATGATAGTATTCGCCAGTCTGAAGACTGCCCAGGGCAAACCGCGTGGAGGTTCTATCATGTCGTGCCCCATGGTGGCCCTTATCAGGGCCGTTGGTTCGTTCTCGGTGACAAGTTGACTATTGGCTTGAATAGTCAATAGGTATGACAGTTAGGTTCTCGTATACCCTATACCGCCTAAGTCGTGGTGGTGCATCTGGCACCTTTCGGATGCGGGTGGTATTTGGAGTCCACACCTCATCCGTACAAATGATCTTCTTGATCTTCCCCTTCTTCTCACACTCCTTCTCATCCTTTTCATCCCACTCGTCGCGGATGATGAAGTCGGGAATGGTACTAGCAGGAGATGTTGCTTCCATCGTGACTTAAAATTGAATGAGAAGCGCTACAATCTTCTGGCTTATATAGAGTTTTCAACAATGAATTGCTCAACAGCGAATCAGAATGCTTCAGGGATAGCAATCGACTGCACAACGTTCAAGTTGACTGATAGCAGATTCAACTTAATGATAGTATTCGCCAGTCTGAAGACTGCCCAGGGCAAACCGCGAGGAGGTTCTATCTAATCTTGCCCCATGGTGGCCCTTATCAGGGCCGGTGGTTCGTTCTCGGGGGTCGTCATCTTACAGCCTACCGATTCTGCTGAGAGAGTCTTTGACTCTCTCCTTGGTAGCAGTGTCGACTTCCACGCTAATTGGTATGTGACTGAAAAGTGGAATGTAGCGCCATTCCGTTGGATTGACAACACTTGCTGTCATCGGATTGCCAATCCGAGCAAGATTGTTGTGGACTCTGTCTTGCTCCTCTAGTCTAACAAATTCATCAAATAAATTTCGCGGCCTTAACTGCGGTCCGCGAGGAGAGCTGACTTGACTGTTCGGCGTCTGCATGATTGAAATGAAATGAAATGAGAGGTAGTGGTTTATATACCCCTCTAACGCGACGCAACGTTCAAGTTGACTGATAGCAGATTCAACTTAATGATAGTATTCGCCAGTCTGAAGACTGCCCAGGGCAAACCGCGTGGAGGTTCTATCATGTCGTGCCCCTAGGTGGCCCTTAAGAGAGCCGATGGTTCGTTCTCGGGAGTAACGTGATGGGGTGGTGGAGGCGGGGAAAAGATCTGCAATGAAAATGATATGTATTAGAATAGGATATACTATCTTATTTGCTTTTCACTTACCGAGTTAGCCATCCTTAGGCAGTCTCGCGCGCTTCCTAACAGAAAATTGGTGTAATTGTCCGCGCATTCTCAGTGTGGCATGCAAACATTTCTTGGTCGGATGGCCATTGTAGCATATGATGGACTCGCCGAGACTTTGGTTCACAAGGACTCGACCGTCCAGATGGTTATCCCGAATAGGGATGTGAAATTCAAACATTCTGTCCTCATTCAAGCGATTCCATTCATTCCTCATGCGCTCCAACTCCGCAAACGACTCTCTCTCATCACCCTGCCTACTCACACTCCTCTCCAACTCAGCATTCCTCGCTCTCAATACAGTCATCTCCTTCATCAACTCCTCATACTTCGACTCTGCCTCTCCCATTCTCCTCTCTGCAGCACTCGTCCTCTTCTCTCGCTCATCATTCTCGTCTTCCAACACTTGCACATTCTCCTTCAACTCTTTCACAATACGCCTCATACGGATATTCTCATCCACCACCTCCTTACATTTCACCTCCTTCATTTTCAGCTCACTCAAGTCGACCAACGTTCTCTCATTCACCTTCTTCAAACTTTCATATCGATCAACCAACAAAGCATGTGCCGCTTGCTGCGACACATGCTTCTTCTCCATATCCTCATCCCACCGCGTCGACTGCTTCAGTAACCCACGACCCTTCACTATTGGGGAAGATGAGCTCTGCGGGGGGTCGGTGATAACAATATTCGATACCTCCGAAGAAGAAAAGCTCAACTTCCTCACACGCTTCCTCACTCGCTCCCTATCCAAATCCACATCATCCTCATCATCACTCTCAAACACTCTCTTCCGCCACTTCTCAGCCTTCAAGCCGGCCACAGCATTCTCTACCTCATTCTCCACAGCATTCTCACTAGCATTCTCAACAACATTCTTTGCCTCTTTCTCTTTCCCCAACATTCGCTCCTTCTCAGCATTCATCAACTCCACAAATCTCAAATCGGTCA
The DNA here is from genome assembly GCA_907163375.1 of Prostheceraeus crozeri. Lineage (NCBI taxonomy): Eukaryota > Metazoa > Platyhelminthes > Polycladida > Euryleptidae > Prostheceraeus > Prostheceraeus crozeri. The sequence goes on along the minus strand of CAJQUW010008054.1, from coordinate 127,382 downwards.
CCAACCCTCCTGTACACTCACCATGCCTCAGATAGAACTTGGCCTCCTGCCCAACAACCAACAATACCCTACACTTCACACAGGCAATCCTACTCAAGATAACCATGTGGTCGGTCCCTGCCTTCTTTATGTGGTCCTTGAGACCGTCTCGGCGGTTGATCCGACCGCACACACACATTTTGATGTGAAATATTTTGTTTTTATCGTTGTTTACCATGGCTGAGATTTCTCGTTAACTGTAAGATAACGAAATTAGTATAAGTTTTGAATCATGTAGTATACAGCCTAAAGCATAACACTTAGTGAGGAATGATAGATTTGAGTGTAGTGAGTGGCACTCGATCCCGTCGACAGCCCGAAGGCCTTGTACTGATCACTAGGGAAGTGAGAGATCTTCCCCGATACCCGCTATTTACAACTTAAGACATCATTGTCACTGCCCCGAAGTGGTAACAGCAACGCCGAGTCAAAGGTAGTGATCAGTAGCTGGGATCTAACCCCTCAAAGCTGCCTTAGACTTAGTTAAATTTCAAATCTGATAGCAGATTTGAATGTAGTATACGGCCTAAAACATAATGTCATCATTCAACACTTATTCAACATTCAACTTAGTCAACATTCAACATAATGTCAACACTTAGTGAGGAATGATAGATTTGAGTATAGTGAGTGACACTCGATCCCGTCGACAGCCCGAAGGCCTTGTACCGATCACTAGGGAAGTGAGAGATCTTCCCCGATACCCGCTATTTACAGCTGAAGACATTATTGTCACTGCCCCGAAGTGGTAACAGCAACGCCGAGTCAAAGGTAGTGATCAGTAGCTGGGATCTAGCCCGTCAAAGCTGCCTTAGACTTAGTTAAATTTGAAATCTGGTAGCAGATTTGAACTCAGCATACTTGAGAACCTTAGACTACATGTTAAAACTTTGAAAAAACTGAAAATTAAGAATTTTTAAAAATTTCCGCATTTTACTACTCATGCTACTTTTAAAATTTTTTATCACTAGTAAAGACATAATCAAACTCTATCACACAAACTTTGAAGTAAGAAGATAGCTTGCCTACTTCAAAAGATAGAGTCCTATGAAACACCCGATATCGGGAGCTCAGAGCGACGACCGTCGCTTACCTCGTCTTTCGATGAAGTGATCAGACTTACGTTGCCGGGGGTTTATATATGCTCAGAAGAAAACTTAAAATGGCTCTATCTCCGAAAGTATTCATTGTAGCGACATGCGGTTTGTTGCAAACGATTCGTCTCATCATTCTCTATCATATGACACCTGAACCATTCTCATGTGATCACGGGAAGTGGGTGGGTCAGCACATGGCCATGTAACATGCCACAAGTGAAAAAATTCCTAAGTGTGGGAGCTCCAGTGTGGTAAAAATTTTGAAAAATTTTAAACTTCCGAATTTCAATCTGGGACCCTGACCAAAACTTTCTTCATCACTTTTCACTGACCCCCCCTCCCCCCTACCGTTCGGAGAAATTTGATGAAAAATGTTTTGGTAAAGGTCCCAGGTGGAAATGCGACACTTTGGAAAAATTTTCAAAATTTTGTCCATACAAAGTCACTCTGACACTTAGGATTTTTTCGTCAAATCTGAGGTCTGACCTAAAATCTTGTAACAGCTCTAACTTTTGAACGGCTGATCGGATTGACTCGCAACAAAAATGTCACTGAGCAGTTTTTTCTCCTCTTTCAAATGAGTATCTATAAGACAAAATCCATCCACAAGAACCAAAATTAGAAGATCGCTGCCGAGGGGGGGGGGTCGGTGAAATTTGATGAAACAAACTTTGGTCAGGGTCCCAGGTCGAAATTCGACACTTTGGAAAAAAAGTTTCCCATACAAAGTCACTCTGACACTTAAGATTTTTTCAGGTGAGGTCCGACGTGAAATCTTGAAACAGCTCTAACTTTTGAACGGCTGATCGGATTGACTCGCAACAAAAATGTCACTGAGCAGTTTTTTCTCCTCTTTCAAATGAGTATCTATAAGACAAAATCCATCCACTAGAACCAAAATTAGAAGATCGCTGTCGAGGGGGGGGGGTGGAAAAATTTTGTTAACCCAACTTTTGACGAGAAACACGATGGGAGTGGTCTCGCACCGAAATTCCACCATTCCAACCTGGTCGGCACACCACGCCAACCTGGCCGGCACACCACGCCAACCTGGAGAGCGCACCACGAACAACCTCTGGCAACGCCGTCGTTCCAGAGGGGGGGGAGTCGGACTCGAAGCAACCAGGTGGCGGACTAGGGCCGACGCCCTAGTTTGACAGGAGGGGGGGAGTCGGACTCGAAGCAACCAGGCGGCGGACTAGGGCCGACGCCCTAGTCTGACAGGAGGGGGGGGGAGGTCGGTCGACGGCGGCCATCTTGCGCGGTCCAGTGGTGTAGATTTACTTAGTACTCTCGTCTGTGAGATTTCTACTGTAATGTCATATGCATATCAGTATAAATTGTCCATCTCGTCTAGTTAATGTATGAATAAGAAGCTAACGTCAGATTATGTTGGTTAGCAATAAACGCAAGCGCGACGACATGTAAATAACGATAGGATTCGATAATCAAGCTGATCTTGAAATTAGCTAATAGATTTCTTTGAAAAAATTGACAAAGCATTTGGTCAATTTGATGCATGTTTCAGCGTTGCTACTAGCATGTGAAATTGGTATAGAAGCCTAGTCTTGAAAAATGTACATTGTTCTTTAATGCAATAATTAATGTTAATTACGTGTATTCAACTCCTAGTCCCGTGACTGCCTAAAACCCTAACAAAGGTAAGCATTACTTAATCCTAAACTGTGCTCAATTCTTGAAAATCCAATGCATGCATATCTTCTTGAAACATTATAACAAAAATCAAAAGGAGACTGTAATGTAGATTGTAGATAGCCCGAATCTCATAGTACTTAATCGGTAATATTTTAAAACGTAATAAAAAATTTTGGGAGAATTGTTTTTCCCAATACGACAGCGCTAAATGAAATTTAGACATATGCATATGCGTGGACCATTTTTGAAGTTCTTCATAGAAATATGCTTTATCAAAGTTGTATCAAGTGGAAATATTTAGCAAAATAAGTTCTTGTTCAATATACGAATTTTTCGTCTATGAATTTATGAATTCTATCACTCAGACTCGTCATCAGGCATACATAGATTTTCTTAGAAATTTATGTATGCCTGATGACGAGTCTGAGTTCAGACTACGAAAAATTGCATTCAACTTGAAACATCCTTCATTCAGAAACTTTGTGAATCCATGCCATCTCGGATTACTGAATGTATTGGAGCTAGAGGGGGGGGGCACACGCGCTATTAAAGTTGAATCTGCTACATGCGTTGTTTTTCTGTGCTAGCGATTTGGTGGAGATTTTGACTCAAGGCATCATGCATACATGTATCTATACCAGTCAAAAATGAAAGAAGTTAAAGAAGTAAATGTTTCAAAAATTTTGTCAATGAGTATGTATAAAACAGGATGTCAATATTTTCATATATACTCGTATATAAATATGGTAAAATCCAGCAAAACTGGTCCTCTTTTTTTGTCCACTCAAAAAATTTTCGAGATTTCTTTTGATTTCTTTTGCTCCTGATAGTTGTATTTGGTTCCTGTAAGCTACATTATGTGTGCCAAACAAAAATCTAGTTACTACTAGGAGAGCTGCAGCCACGTTTCTGATATGAGGAAGTCGATGTGATTCCCGAAAGTTAATATATATCTTTATATGCATGTTTTTACTTATTTTTTTACAGCAATAGTCTGCACAGGACATGTACTCACAATTTTGTAATTCACAGCATTCATGATGAATTCAGTAAGCTGACAATCTTGGCCTAAGGTGCAATATAAGTAGGCCTAGTTAGTCTGCAATAGACCCGATTCTAATTTTAAATTTCCAATATGTTTTCAACTGTCATGCTGATTCAATGACAAGAACTAATAGCTGAAAGCTGCATGAATGCACATTCTTGCATGTTTTATGGTTGTGCGTCGTATATTCACATGGCAACATCATGAATTGGAGTACGCCTAGAATTGACCTACTTGAAATAATTAATCTGATTAGTATCAATGTCAAATGGAGGGGACACATCTGTCTCCACCGGTCTCATCCTTCACGTAGATGTGTGCTTGATAATGAATTTGCAGTGCATATCCGATTAATTTTATTGACTTCAAGTATTAGCATTTACGGAAGTTGTCGTACCGGTAGACTATATGAAATTCTTTTGAGATTCATATTTTTGAAATTTGAGTTTTAAAGTTATAGGTTAACGCAAATTTTAGTTTTGGATGAGTATGGATATCCACGAATAAGTGCTATGAATAGGATATCGGTGGGATCCGTTCAGGTCACATCGACTTAGAATTGCTCTTTTTATCATGTCGTCTATGCAAAAATTTATTTAGAATGAAAATGAGTTTGGGTATAGTTTATAGAATTTATTTAGGGTTGGTTTAGGAGAAACTTTCGGTTGCTTTATGGTTGGATTTAGGTTTTGTTCGGGGTTTGTCTTAGTAGCCTATGTCTCATGGCTTGTTTTTAGTGTATGAGTGCTATACAAGACGGAGTCGTGACAGGCCTGATAGGCCTACACAGCATTCAACGAATCAAGCTCATCAAACCTCTGCCAACGAAATTGCTAACTTTTTAAAATATAATCTGATGTTTAAGAATCAATTAATGAGACTTGAATTTAAATGTGCTTGATGAGAAATCTGCTTCCATAAAAGGTCTAGCCTCTACAAAATACACAAGGAAGACATGTGCAATGTGCATGTATATAGGCTTAACAGACACACAAAAGAAAGAAATAGTTATAAATGCTATTGATCAGCAAAATATACCATAATGTACCATGCGCAATCTTAAGTTTATTATCATGCTTCATTTTGCGTTGCAAGGTAGGCCCTAAACCTACTCTACTATTTTGCGATCACATCATCGTGACCCTTATGGGTATCATAGAAATGGCATTTAATCCACGGTATCAAAATGCAGCTGAAGTGATTGACAAAATCTAACATTAGGTCTGTAGCATTTGAGTGCAGCATGAAAAAAGATTCCAGCAGGGTAATGGAATTATTATAACTTATGGTGTGTTCTTCATTAAATTTCAATGGAGATTTGATAAAATTATCTCTACGAGATTCCTATAGTCTAAACTTGATATAGGCAATGTGAGACTTTTAAAGAATATCGATCTTTATATAAATATCAGTCACATGTATTGTATTAAAATGCGTTAGGTGGCCTGCTTAAAAATCGAATGCACGAGTGCATTAGAACTACAATATGAGATACTCGTTTAATCACCAATGCCAGCTGCCATGACAGTTGCTGTTCTCCTCTGTGCCTTCGGCTATCCTCATCTTGGTATGCCATTCTCAGACTCTGATACCTCATTTAGATTATCTGCAAAAAATCTTCAGAATCGGCACGGAGTTTGTGATCATAAATGCGGTTCCTTCTTTTACCACTTTTTCCTTTGAAAGCAGCTACTCTTTAAAAGATAAAAAGAGGGAAACCTAAACACTACTCGATTGATTCACAGGAACTGTTTGCAAGGTGTAGATGTAGAAACATCGCCTTACTTTTCCAGTCGGTACATTATAAGACACTTTCGTCGTTGGTACATCAAATTTCTTGTAGGGGTATCATGTTAAGCAGCGTAGATTGAATGCCAACTTAAACTTCCATCATTACATCGATGCACTTCTGTGTTAGCGCACATTGATTGTTTTCGCTCCACATGTATTTACCGGGCAAAGCTGCAATAAAGAACAATATTTTCTGGAAAAATGTAGAATTCTTGTTCATCAGATGAATTATAGTGTCTTATGCGCTTATTGAGAAGGCTTAAAGACACCCAGAATATAAGTATTGCTCAGCTACGCGTAAACAAAGTTGTTTTACTTTAAATTTACTTTCTTGATGTTTTGATGTCGATGTCATTAAGTAAGCTAAGAATTCATAAAATTGATCCACTGGACCCCTTATATCAAAGCTCCGGATTCCGAGTGTTAATGCAATGATCATGCAGCAATAACACAAAAGGTGATCGTGCGGAGCTAACACGTACATACAGTTTATATAGGGTACGATAGTTAAGTTTTAATAGATCAATGAAGGCGACTTAAGACCCATCCTTCAACATCTGAAAAGATCGGAAGCATGGCTAACTAGTAACTGGTCTCGAAGCTGCGTTGCACACTTGGTGATGTTTGCTATTATCATTATGAAACTATTTTAACATCATTCTCAGTAGGAGATGCATTCTCATAATTTCATGTATTATATCGGCAGTCTGCAAGGCGTGACGGCAATTAGAATGCATAATAGTTGATTGAAATATCGTGTCCAAGCGTAAAGACGTTTTTTACTTTATCAACGTTGAATTATGTTATACCTTTTGATCTGATAAATTAAACAGTTTCTGCAATGGCTTGGCGGGGAATGACTTAGTTTTGCGAAAATCGTCAGAACTCCTATCAATGATTACAATTTTCATCACTACACTGTAAACCTTACAAAGTACGTAAAACAAGTTGAAAAAAAGCTCCGAATGCAAGTCACTAATCAAGCACACTAGAGGACCCCTAACGTTAGTAAGCATCTGGAGCAACATTAGGGGCTTTGGAACGAGATTCTCTAAAACTTTTTTTGTCATCTTTATATTGCTTCCGACAGCATCGCATCACTAGGGTGTAATCCGTAGAATTTAGCACTTCCACTACTCTATTTCCACTACTACGAAACTCACAACGTTTAAAGCAAAAGGTAGCATTAGGAGCGCACGATTTATAATGTAGACACAAAGCGCAAATTCGTTGCAATTTTTGAACAATTGTTCTGGTTTTCAACAGAGAAAGGACGCAAGATGATGCTAGCACCGACTGGTCCACGGCGCCATGAAATCAAGAAGACTGTGACACCTCTCCGTAGCTATGTGCGGCACACACGTCCAGCATCACAAATCATTTTCGAGCATACTGGACGCAAAGGAAAGCATTTCTCAACGAATGCCGCTGGACCACACAATGTTATTTCCTTTGATCCTATGCGACCTCCACCAGGAAGTCGTAAGTCCAATCGGCATGGCATGGAAGGATTCTTTCCTCCACTGAAAAAACGAGGCTCAGTCAAAAGTGCACGGTCTACGATGTCCACCGATTCCGCTCCTGTTGGTCCATACTATCAGGTATTAACTGCTTTTCTGTGACCATTCTATTAAAGATACAAGAAAAGAAAAATCTTTTTTGACAAAGTTTCTGGCAAAGTTCTAATTCAATCTGCAACCTGTACCCAGAAATATATTTGCCAACACTGTACAAATACTTTTTCAACCTGTTCTCCAATACAGTAAGAGCATTGAATAGCTAAACAAAATTGACGATAAGGCGAGCTTTTTTTAGAGCGATTTTTTACAAATTAAAGTTCGACATATTTGCTTAAACTAAGCGTTTGGGAAAAGTCATTATGGGATAGTCATCATTATCGGGCAAAGAAGACTTGAACATGCATTTCACAAGCATTTATAAAACATTGCGTAGAAGAATCATTGAGATATATCAGAAAATAGAAATCCTGATATGCGACTGCTACTGGCGTCTGTTCCCACTTTTCTACTGAGGATGAAACTCAATATTCAATTATTCTGTTTACAATGTGATGAATGACATTGGGCACATTCTGCCGGCAGTAAAAAATCTGGCCGAAAAGGAGAAAGATTGGAGGAAAAAGTGAGGCATAGAAAAATGTGAAAGAAAATTAAACAAGTAATGATTTACTAAATAAATAAAAAAAGTCTCTCCAGTCCTGATTTTCTGTTGTAGATGTCGCTCATTTTAGAACATTATTTACTTTGAAATGACTATGATATTCAAATTCTTGTTCTCTATCTTAATTCAGCAAGATCAATCTCAATGTCTATTGTTTTGGCTATTTGTAAAATGTAGACTGGAGGCCAATGTGTCGCATACTCGTATTACTATCTTCTGATTCTATTTGATATAAATTTTGAATTTGTGAAGCACATGCTCAAGCCTTCTGTGTTTGACGATGGTCCTACACTGGCGATCGAAATTGATCGCAAAATATGAATTTGTACCGCCTGCCATCTTGACTCTTCTCAAACTATAAATATAAATCTATGTATAGTCAAGTCTTACTTTTGAGGCTGTTTTAACATAATTATTTTATTCTATCTTCTTCAGAAGAGTCATTTTCTCATTATTGATCAGAATGAAAGACAAAAAAAAATTGATGCTGAAATGAACAAAAATAGCTAGCAATGTTTTCATGCGCGCTGCTCCCATATGGATTCGAAATAGTGGATTTACAATGAATTTTATGATCTAGGTCACAAAGTTATTGAATTATATGAAACATATAATATGTAACATCTACGTTTAAGAAAAATATCAATTTCATCTTTGTCATGTCATTTTCCATCAAATCATAGTCAAGCAAGCAGAAATTGAGTTGCTATTACGAATAGTTATCGAATGCACCATTCACTTTGAAAATTAAGTAAAAAACAGTTTTATTTCTTCTTCCTTTGAGATTATTCAGAATGAAAATTATGAGATTAAAAGACGTCTGACTTGTACAATTTCTAAAATTGTGACGCGTTAGGATAGGAAAGCATACATGAACTGATGAATTTGTGGATACTTTGTGAAAAAATCCATTATGTGTCGTGAAGTGGGCGTCCGGGAACCCCCACATCAGACACTTATGTTTCATAAGAATCATATTTCATTACTTTGGGAAATAATCACGATATCCCAATACAAGTTACTACCTATGTCAATTCCGAAACAATTTTAAGAACAAAGTTCTTAGTATAACCATTGCATTCAAAAATTTTCAGAATTTTCTCAATTTCATCATGAAATATATTCCAATTGCTGGCTACCGTATATGCTCTACTCAGCATTCCAATAACCATGGGGTCTGGTTATTGGAATGCTGAGTAGAGCATATACGGTAGCCAGCAATTGGAATATATTTCATGATGAAATTGAGAAAATTCTGAAAATTTTTGAATGCTATGTCAATTCATAACTCTTAATTACTGGAAGGTGCTCTCACATTTTGACATGTCGTTCATGTATTACCATCACACATGATGTTCTACATTCAACCAAGTTTTGAATGTCGAACTTAGCGATGCTCTATCCTTGAAGATAGAAAATCGTTTTTTTAAAAATAATTTTTCGTATTTTATTAAGCAAGTTGGTCCACACTGTCTGTTGGAAATTCCTTAAGACAATATAGTCACGGTGGCGGGTACAATACTTTTGCAGAGAAAATCTAGCACTATTACCGGCCTACAAGCTCCCAATACAGAAGAATTTGTGCCTGTGAAAAACTAGTTATGAAATTTTGGGTGCTTTGCTGTGGTCACGATTTCACAGACAAATTCACAGTCAGCCGAGTCTTTTCAAATAAAAAAATGTCTTCTTTTATGACATTGTAGTAAATTGAACATAGCATGAGATATAAAAGTAGACGCGTTGAACTTGCATGCGTTCAAAGTGGGTGTCACATATAATCTCGGTCTTCGTAAAAGCAAAAGTTCGACGTATTTGACAAATTACGTAATCAGTCGCACGACTTGTCAGTCCACATGCACAAGTGCAATTGGATATACTTTATTCGGCGTCTCTCAACCCTCTTAGATTCGTGGCACACTTGATTACGGCCTTGTCTTTAGTGGCATCATATTTCAGAAATCATGAAATTGCATCGATTCTGCTTTAGCCATGAAATCAGGGGTTATTAAAAATTGATTGCAATTAACTTTGTCCAAGCTATCAATTGATTGCAATGACTTGATAGAAGCAATAAATTAATTACAATAATGCAATTATGCTAATCAACTAATTGCTATTATGCCAATCAACTAATTATGCCAATCAATTAATTGATTAAAAGTATTCATCATCACCATTTGAATAAGCTAAGTTTTTAATATATGTAAGTTTTTTATATTTTTAAGTTTGAGAATTTTTGCCTTGATGTTTCACTAAAATGAATTAGGCCACAGAGACGTACATGCTATACAAGTCGCATAATAGCCTATTATCAATTTGAATAGTGACTTGAGTAGACCCATACCAATCATACCATCAATGTATGTATATACATGTAAATGTCATTAGATTTTGTTATAGACTTCAAGTTCATACATCAATATTGCAGTAATAATCAACTACTGAAACAGAAAATGGAAAATAACACCTGCTAATATGACAGAACATTAAGTTGAGTATCAAAAGTTATCATATATGCAATACATGTACAGATCTACTGAATGGGCTATGCACTAAATAATTCCTGATCAAAACCCTGAGTGCTATCAGTTTGTGAACAAGATATGTCCCATGAGCTAAGTATTTACATATGAGCATCTACTAGTAAGTAAATCACTGCGGAAGGTCCTGTCTGTCCCAAAACCACGCTGGAATTTCCGCAAGGCGAACTGGAATGAGTTTTCGGCCTACTTGGAAAAATGCGTTGTCTGCATTTCACATTCCATCGGACTGACAGAAGCCTACGACAGATTCACACGGGCCATCTTCAAAGCCGCTAGCAAGAGCATCCCACGTGGGTTCAGGAAGCAATACATTCCATGCCTGAACAGTGAGTGTCAAGAACTACTTCAAGAATTCAACCAAACAGAAGATAAAGAAATTGCTGACCAACTGATTTCGGCTCTCAATGACGCTCGGCAGAGAAGGTGGGAAAAAAACACCAGCGACCTGGATTTTACCCACTCAAGCAGGAAAAGTTGGAACCTCCTTCGAAAACTGAGTTCAGGCCAAACAAATAGCCTTTCAGGAAGGTCAAGCTTGAATCCGAACACTTTCGCTGGTCATTTGGTGAAACACGGAAAGTCTGCTCGCAACAAGCCTAAAGTGAAAGAAGCTAACAAATTGTGGTATGACTTCGCACATCGCGCCGAATCGAATAGCACCGCAAAACCCGACCCATTGACGGTGGAAGAAACTCTCGATGCCATAAAAGACATGAGGAACGGTAAAATGGCTGGATACGATGATGTCTTCATTGAGTTTCTTAAAAACACTGGCCCTAAAGCGTTTCAATGGCTAGCGCACTTCTTTACACGCTGCATAACGCAACAAGCTATCCCTGAACAGTGGCGACGTACGAAAATCATAGCTTTACCTAAACCAGGGAAAGACATGGCTAAAGCTACCAGCTACCGACCTATTTCACTCCTATCCGTGACATTCAAGGTTCTAGAGAAAACAATCCTACGTCGAATATCGAGCCCTGTGGACAATTGCTTGGATCTTGCTCAAGCGGGATTTCGTAAAGGTCGTAGCACGCAAGAGCAAGTGCTAGCCTCTGACTGCAAGTATTGAGAATGGATTTCAGAAGCAATTGAAAACAGGGGCCATCTTCCTCGATTTAACAGCGGCCTACGATACCGTTTGCCAGAGAGGACAGTAATGGATAAAAGACCGTTCCAGGACACCATAAAATCAAAAAAATTAGTACTTTTAAAAACGACATAAATCTATGAATTTAGTCCCTTTTTCAGGTTTTTAAGACCTAAATTCATGAATTTAGTCCATTCAAAAAGTACCATTTTTTCAAAAAATGACATTTTTAAAAACGACATAAATTCATGAATTTGAACCCTTTTTCAGGTTATGAAGACCTAAATTCATAAATCGGCTAAAGCCAGAGGAGCTTCGCTCCGATTTGGGCGTTTTTAAAAATACCCAATTTTCAAATTTTTCAAAATCTCAAATTTGAGAATTACAATCGGGCGAAGCCCTAGAACCTTCGGTTCGATTTTCATTGCTTAAATCATGACCGTTCCAGGACACCAAAAATCATAAAAGTTGAGAATTTCAAATTTGTGATTATGACATTTTTCATTGCTTAAATCATGACCGTTCCAGGTCATGTAAAACCGGACACCGAAAATCATAAAAGTTGAGAATTTCAAATTCATGAATTTTATCCATCTTTCAGGTTTTTAAAATATATCATGTGACTAAAAATATTTGAAGGAATTGACATATTCTTAACAATAAGTTTAGGTACTTTTACAATTGTCATTCAAGGGTAGAGAACATCTGCTTCCCGCATTTATGAATAAAATGCATTTCAGTGTAAGGAGCTGTGTCCTCCAACTCAAACATTTGAAAGGAAACAATGTATGAAAGAACAAACAGCTGCTACACCCACTTATTCATTTGTAAAGACGTGGCGTATAATTGCAGCATGTAGGAAGTAAGACTTCATTTACAATTCCATTAATCATAACTAGTGACTGTTTTCTTTCCTTATTGCAAAATGCCAAAACGTACTGCCGCAGAAGCTTTTTCGTTTTACATGCCGATTTTACTAAACTTAATTAAAGAAGAGCACAAGGAAACTGCGAATAAATACTTTGAAGAGTGGAAGTTAGAAATTCAATCGAGAAAGAAGAACAAATTGGACTCTCAAAAACAAGTGGAGGATATTACAGTAAAAATAGAACAGTATCTTAACACTACTACAATTCCTCAGTTCAATGTTACAAAAGAACATTTCATTACCATCGAAGATAGTGCTACTATGATTTCAAAACTGATTGCAAGTGATAAAGTGCACCATGGGTCGTTGCTGAGAAGTGCTGCTTATCAAGGTTATGGATTTAAAAGAATTCTGGAATTGAGTGACAATAAAAAAAACAGATTTGTGGTAAACTTGGAACTATTTAGAATTTCCTATAACGTAAGTTATTGTTATTTCTTGATGAACTTATCAGATCTAATTCTACCACACGTATTATTTTTAAATTCATCAATGCCCATTAGTTTTGTTAGAAAACATTTTAAAGAAATCAAAATTTATATAGAAAAATTGAATCAACCGACAACTATAGAAGAAATGAGGTTTGGTTCCCAAGATGAATGAACATTAACTGTGTTGTTTCACTTTTTAAGATATGTGCAATGTACATACATATTTGATGTATACATATTTATGAAGACTTCTTTATAAGTAGTAACGCATTTTGGATTATTTTGAAATGTAATTAAATTTTCTTTTGTTCTCCAGTCTAATGGTAGTAGACTGCTATTGTATAGATCTATATTTCAGTATGTAACATAATCTTTGATATTTAAGAATGATTCATGGAACTTAGTAGTATTGCATTTTGGATTATTTTGAAATGTAATTAAATTTTCTTTTGTTCTCCAGTCTAATGGTAGTAGACTGACATTGTACAATTGTATGATAAGATTGATTGTTGTATTATTATATTTGATATTTAAGAATGATTCATGGAACTTAGTAGTATTGCATTTTGGATTATTTTGAAATGTAATTCTATTTTCTTTTGTTCTCCAGTCTCATGGTAGTAGACTGACATTGTACAATTGTATGATAAGATTGATTGTTGTATTATTATATTTGATATTTAAGAATGATTCATGGAACTTAGTAGTATTGCATTTTGGATTATTTTGAAATGTAATTAAATTTTCTTTTGTTCTCCAGTCTACTGATAGTAGACTGACATTGTACAATTGTATGATAAGATTGATTGTTGTATTATTATATTTGATATTTAAGAATGATTCATGGAACTTAGTAGTATTGCATTTTGGATTATTTTGAAATGTAATTAAATTTTCTTTTGTTCTCCAGTCTACTGATAGTAGACTGACATTGTACAATTGTGTGATAAGATTAATTGTTGTATTATTATATTTGATGCAAAATACACTGCCGTTGTTTTCATTTTCCTGTACAAGAAGTAGACATTAGTACAGTTATTGGAATTTATTTCATTTAAAATGAATGATGAAAATCCGACAGTTATACTGAGTAATATAGGTGATATATTACCTCAGGTTAATAACATGACTGAGTTCTTAGAAATATACGACAAACAAACAACTACGTATTTCGATTTAAATAGCATTTCAGAAGATTGTTTTCAAAATATTTATTCAAAATATTTCTTTAAAAAATGGAAGAAACCGCAAGAATATATCCTTCGTTATCATATGAACGTAGTTCTACTTTAATGGACATTGAAAAGATTAACATTGAAAAAATGAACAAAGAAAAACACAAAGATAGAGTTAGGTATATGAAAGATAAGGAATCTCAATTATTATTAAGATTAGAGCATTATAAAAAATTAAGAAAGAGATGGACTAAAGTTAAGAATGTAACACAAGGAATTGGCATATTCTTAACAATAAGTTTAGGTGCTTTAACAATTGTTATATCTTCAGGTGTTTTAGTAATTCCAGTAGTTGCTACAGCTTTAACAGGTACGGGTGTTTTTGCAACTTCACTTGTTACAATGTTAGATAAATCTTTAATAACTAAGAAACGAAAATCATTGAAAACTAAGCATTTACATATTAAAGAAGTCTATGATAAACTACATTACTACTTTCAAAGAGTATGTGATGATAATGTTATTACGTTAGATGAGATTGAAAAATTTGATCAAATAGCTAATGAAGTAAATCAAATATCATTTCAATCACAGACAGAAAAAGTTGATGATAAAAATAAAAAGGATGGCAAAATTTCTAGTGATGCTAAAATTTCTAATGAAGAAAATGATAAAATTTTTTTAGAAGAGCTAAAAACTTTAAGCGAAAATTTAAGCAAAACTTTATTAAACAAAACTTTATTAAACAAAACTTAAAACGAGAAAACTTTAAACGAAAAGATGTCAAACAACAAAGCAATAAAAAAATAATTTGTTCAGTAAAATGTTTTTGCTGTATTCCAATGTTACCACAAAATTCAAATATTATATTTTAAAAATGGATAAAATTAGAGCTGATAATTTTAAAAGAATAAAACAATTAGAAGAGTTAATAAAACAAAGAAATATTATGAAAGAAAATCATCTTCAACATAGAATGATAAAAGCTGGTATTCAATCTGATATGTTTGAAAAAATGCAGCAAACCGAGCAAGTAAAAACTGATTTTGAGAAAACTATGAAACCATTTAAAACTCTTGAAAAAGAAAGTACAAATAATGATAAACAAATTGATATAACAGATCCAGAGCACAAAACTACATTAGATGACTATGGATTACTAGAATCAAACATTAATAAGAAATTACCAAAATCTATGCAATTTGAACATTCTATTTCATTTATAGATGGAAAAACAATACCTAGATTTTATCTCGGACAAAAAGAAATATTTCCACAACCTTTTCGAGGTATAATTTTTTCACCAGATAAATCTCCTTTTAATTTAGATAGAAATTTTGTTAATCTTTTAAGAGGAGCAGATTTAAATAATTATGCTGTAGAAGATCTCATAAAATATAAAGCTATGTTAGATAGAGTTGGTGCAGTAAAATCTCTTAGACGTTATAAACAATTAGAAAATTTATTATCAACGGGAGTTAAAGTAGGGAAAGGTTTATCTGAAAAACAGAAAACAGAAACAACTGTATTTTTACCAGATGATCCACAAGAATTACTAAATAGATTAAATATTTTAATATCTGCAATAAAAGAAGGACATAATTCTAGTTTCAATGAAATTCATGCTATATTGAAAAGACTGTTAGAAAAGAAGATTCTAAATGAAGAGGATTATAAAAGTATAACGAACCGAATGTCCTCCAGGGCTTCGCCCGAACCGGACATCTCTGATGTCCTCCAGGGCTTCGCCCGTAGCTGAAATATGTTGTTTCTAATTTTTTTTAAAAAAATATTTATTTAATTTTTTTAGTTTAAAAATGTGTTCAGCAGATTTAGACAAAATTAATAATCATTTAGAAAATTTGATAGAGATTTTGGGTTCATCAAAATTTAGTACGACGTTAAAAATTATAACAACTACTTCATCACACACTTCTAATTTAGAACCCATTCTACATTTGGAACAAAATAAAAATTATCAAATTGCATTGACTAGTTTCTCTACATTTAACACTATTCAAAACGTTATCAAAGATGTGAATGATCAATTTAGATATTCTACTGATAAAGGCAAAACATGGAAAATATTAACTTTTCTTCCTGGTTCTTACGAAGTTGAATCAATATCAAATGAAATTAAGAGACATTTAGGTATACCATTTAAAGATAAGAAACAATTACATTTTGCAGTTGAACCGGCAGTTAATAAATTTTCTCTTACTTTAGACGAAAATCATCAAGTTGATTTTAATCATGATAGATCATTGTCAAAGCTATTAGGATTTAATAAACAAACCTATAGTCAAGGTTATCATTTAGGTGAGAAGATTCCAAAAATAACTGAAATAAATTCAATTGTTGTACATTGTGACATTATTGAAGGAGGATATATAAATGGTAAATTATCAAATTTAATATTCAGTTTTCCAGCTTTTACTGTACCCATTGGTTATAGATTAAATGTAATTCCACAAACATTAATATATTTTCCTATTACAAGAAAAACTATTAACAACATTGGCATTAGAATCACTGATGAGAAAGGACAAGAAATAAATTTTGGAGGTGAAGAGATTATGATAGATCTTTTGGTTCGGGAGGTATAAACTCCCGTTCGAGAGGTATAAGCTCCCGTTCGAGAGGTATAAACTCCTACGCGAAGCTAGAGAAGTTTAATTTTCTTCTTCTTCTTTAGAAACAAAAAATAAAAAAAAATAAAAATAAATTTTTTTATTAAAAAATGAGTGAACTACCTCCGTTAAATAAAAAAAAACTTAAATTTAATCATCATCCAAATTTATCTAATAAAGTTTTGTCAGTTATTTGTGGAAGATCAGGTTGCGGAAAAACGTATCTATTATTTAAAATTTTAACGACTCCAAATTTTTTGGATTATAACAATCTTATAATTTATACAACAACAGCAGAACAACCCGTCTATCAATTTTTAAAATATGGATTTGAAAATAATCTTAAAAAAACAGCAATTGCTTCATTATTCAAAGAATATGAAAAATCTGAAGATGAAGAAGAAATAAGTTCGTGGTGTGAAGAAGCAGCAAAAAATAATCAGTTAGTAGAATCTAATAAAAATAACCATATAAAGATACAATTAATAGATGATAGTGGTAATATGCAAGATCCTAGTAAACTAGATAAAACAATGAAACATTGTGTAATTTTTGATGATTGTGTTAATGATAGAAATCAGTCAGTTCAGAGAAATTATTTCACAAGAGGTAGACATTATAACTGTAGTGTATTTTATTTGACACAAAGTATGTATTCATTAGACGGAAGTGTTATTAGAAAGAATGCAAATATATTTATACTATTTGAAATAAATGCAAGAAACTTAAGTGATTTGTTAAGAGATTTATGCGTAAGAAATAAAGATGAATTTAAACAATCGTGTAATAATGCTTGGTCAAAAGATTATGGCTTCATTACAATTAATATTGATAAAAAAATTCATGAAAGAGTTATCGAACAATTGTTCTCTGACTGAAAGTCGATCGAAAATATTTTCGCGGAGTGATAAAAATATACAAATATAGTGTTATAATATTTTTTTATTTTATGTATATATGAAATTTGTCTATCTTAGAAATTAGAAAAAAAAGGTTCAGTAGTTATTCCATCAGGTAAAATTTTTCTTTTATCATCAAATGGATCTAATGCTAATTTATGTTCTTCTTTTAAATACATGTTATGTTTTTTTGAATTAAGTCTATAATTACATGCTGTTTTTATTTCATTATTAAATAATGCATTTTTATAATCTTGAAATGTTATTTGATTAGCCACTGATGCCTTTGAAATTCCTTTTAATGTTTTATGTGTTTTAACGGGCGAAGCCCTGGAAGACATCTCCGATGTCCTAATATTATTAGTTGTATCATAACAGTAACATTTAGATTTTATAAATATAGATCTTTTACTTTACATAAATCAGAAGGATGAATGATATCTTTTATTTTATTAATTTCTTCATCAAGTGTAGAATTATACGGTATTGTTAATTCTAAGAAAATAGAATCGGTATCTGTAAAGTGTAATTTATAGTTTTTGCCATAAGCAGGTGCTAAATAATCATATATAAAACTATACATAAATAGTTTAGCTAATTCTAATATAGTGAAACCAATAAAATTAAACTTATCATGTTTTACGCTAATTCGACGTAAATGTACAGCACATAGTTCATCACTAAATCTAGTAGTTCTTTTATATGTAGGTTTCCTTGTTAAATTTTGAAATCTATCTTTATCATAAACTATTTCAATATTTTGTCTATTACGCACATCTTACCATAAAATGCATTATTCATTAATTTGAAGAACACGTTTCCAAAATCATCTTTATTTCTTTTAGCTATTTTACGTTTTTCAATATTGAACTCTATATAATTTTTTAACCACCTAGATTTTCTATACTCTAGTTTTCGATGTATTTTGGTGAGAATCATTCCATGATCTAAATACCAATGTGGATTTACTTTCTTATTATAACATTTAACATATCTATTACCTAAAACTGATGAAACTCCACCTCTAATTCCAGATTCAAAAAATAATAATTTATCATATGTATTTTCTTTATAATGTTTAAGTTTAACGGACTTTGAATAAGGAGTAAAAATCTAAGTGCATCTAAAATTCTAATACAACCTAATTGCATTGAAAAATATTCTTCTTCTTGTTTACATAGTACATTTATTTTTTGTTGTTGTAATTTTTCAGATGAAAATAAATCTTTCATTACTAGATGGAAATCATATTTAGAACCATTGTAGAAATATAGAGGAACAATGTTATATTTAAATTTATTAGCATTAAGATTACAAGAATTATGTGCTGCACCTCTATATAATCCATTTAGATGATCATGATCTTTTACCTTGACGGCAGAGCCGTCGCTTCGCCTATCAAGATATCTACCTTTGCCATTTTTATAATTTTTTGTAAATTCTCTTCCACAGTAATAACATTTTGTTTCATTAATAAAATTTAATTTTTCTTTTTCTGTTAATGGTATCATTGGTTCTGAGAGCAACGCACGAACTAATAACTCAGAGCAGCAACGCTCGAACCTACGCGTCCGAATCAAGGAATATAGAAGGCCTAAATATTTATTGAAAGTTAAAAGTATTATTAAAAGATGATATTGGGAGTGCTTGATATAATTCATATGCCGAATAAAGGGGACTACAATACCGCATTGTAAAAGTGGTCTATCAGTTAAATATGCGTTTGAAGGAATCTTTAAAGAAAGTAATAGAAAGCCAACTATTTGAAATTGTTTATTCAACTGAAAATGCAGGAAAAGCTGTAGTGATAGAAAGATTCAATCGGACGTTAAAAAATCTAACGTTTCGGGAATGAAATTCCCTTGTTAGGCGTAGCCATAGAACCTACGGTTCGTTCAATTCTAACATTATATCTAGAAATGGTACTCCTTTTTGTATGGTGTTTGAATTTGAAACGTATTGTATGTTCCCGTTCAAGTAATTCTGTTACTTCATTTGTAGGGGGCAAACCGTATGAATCGAACCAATAGTTCTCAGCCTCCGGGCGATCAAAATAATATAGTTCTGCTGATGATTTTTAACATGAAAATTCTTTATCTAATTCATTGCGTTTTTTTTTTAGGTCGAAATTTGTCGTAGTTTGCGTTCCATATAATTTAAAAAACTTATTTTGAAGTCATATTAGTCACATGATATATTTTAAAACTGAAAGATGGATAAAATTCATGAATGATTTTTTCGGTGTCCTTGAACGGTCATGATTTAAGCAATGAAAAATGTCATAATCACAAATTTGAGATTTTGAAAAAGTTGAAAATGAGGACTCTTGATAAAAATGTCTAAAGTCCTACCACGTTGGGTGGTGCTCTTTATGGCAAAATTCTTGGAAAATCGACGATTCCGCGTGCACATTGACGGCAAAACGAGTAAATGGGGAGCCCAGAGAAACGGGTTACCACAAGGATCAGTCCTCGCCCCGATTTTGTTCAATTTGTAAATAAGTGACCTCCCAGATACCCAGAGCAGAAAATTCATTTATGCTGACGACATTTGCTGCGCTCACCAAGAAAAGGAGTTCGCCAAATTAAACGAAATTTTGAACAGCGACATGGAAAAGATGGTAGCATATTGCAGAGACTGGAGTCTTCGACCTAGTGTGATGAAAACCGTTGCATCGAGCTTCCACCTCAATAAAACCAATGCGAAACGGCGCTGGACATTTATATGAACGGCACTCGTGTCAAACACGATCATTCTCCAACCTACCTCGGTGTGACACTAGACAGAAGTTTGACTTACAAGAGCCATCTTCAGAAGCTCGCAATGAAAATCAGGACTAGAAATAACCTCCTTCAAATGCTTGTCGGATCACGATGGGGCGCTGGAGCTACCACCTTACGAACAGCAGGATTAGCCCTCTGTTATTCAGCGGCGGAGTACTGCGCACACCCGTGTGGCGAAGATCTGCCCACTGCAACGTCATCGACGCACAACTAAACTCTACCATGAGAATAATAAGCGGATCAATTAGACCAACTGAAATTGAATGGCTTCCAACGCTATGTAACATCGCTCCTCCTCACATCCGACGAGAGTTGAGCACTAACAGACTGCTCGATTCCATAATGGCCATGCCCGAACTCCCTATAAACAATGATCTTTTGGATCATCCGAACCTGAGTCTCCATTCTCGTCATCCTATCTGGCGAAACCCACCTCAGAACTTCGACCTCAACAGATCATGGCGGGAATGGTGGGAGCAATTCCCAGTCCGTAACCGAGATCTGATAAGTGATCCGACGCGTCCCCTTCCAAGCTTCCAACTCCCTCGTGGCTTGTGGTGCGCCCTCAACAGATACCGAACCGACGCTGGCCTTTGCGCTAGCATGCTCTACAAGTGGGGCGTACGTGACTCCCCTAATTGCGACTGTGGACTTCCACAAACAATGCTTCACATCATTGAACAGTGTCCGTTATATTCTCTATCTGATGGTATTAAGGAACTATCATCTGTCTCAGACAATGCTGTTCGCTGGCTTCAACATCATGCCATGTTGTAATGATCATTATGCATACGAATATGTATATATATATATATATATATATATATATATATATATATATACTGCCGAAGGTGCACTGTTTGTCCAAATGAGTGACAACGGCATTGTAATTATGTCATTCAATCAATGAATACTTTCGCAATTACAAATTAATTAGTCAATTAATTGCAGTTATTTACTCACATCCATCAATTAATTGCAAATGTTCTATCACATCAATCAATCAATTGCAATATTTTGATAGCAGCAATCAATTAATTTTAATGCAATTAGTTTTGATAACCTATGCATGAAATCATGAACAGTGCATTCACTTCATATCTGTTTAATTTGCACATTATTGTACCAATAATAGCAATACATGCATGTTCTAGTCACATCGGGTACTTTTACCGTGTATAGCGGAGATAAAAGCGTGCCTCTAGAGATTATGAGATTGTCGCACGGTCCACCCGATTAATTGATGTAAGAAAAACTAATCAACTAATTGATTGCTGTTGAATTTGGTAGTGCAGCACACCTCGAATGTGCGCGAGTTTTCCTTCGTGTACTTAAGACCCTTGTCTGCGCATCTGTACTTCTAAAGTAATCTCTTAAGTATACTTTCAAGTAAACGATGCTTTGAGATATCTTGCTAGCACTCCAAGAAACTATGTTGATTAGAAACTCTTAGATTTAGTGGGACGTTAGCAATAGGTAAAACGCGTCGGGTAGCGGTATCTTTTTTTACGTAGAAGCAATAAAAATCGTAATTGTAAACTGAGAGAACTGTAGAGGATTTTGAAACAATAAAAACTGGATTGAGTTATAATAATATCAGCCTATTATATAGAGCTACAAATCTAAAGTCTAAGTCAAAAGAAAACAGTGCAAAACTAAATGATATCAAATATTGTTTCTGGTAGTGCGTAGTCAAAGCAAACTTTGATATTTAAAGAATTTATGGTTCAAGCTGATAGATGAATTAAACTTCTGCCTATAAGTAGCTGATAACAGACTAATTGATGGAAAATTACTTGCATTATTTTCATTGCTTTTTGGACAATAAATACATGTTCCTTCATGAAATACATCGCTGGCCCAGAGCGAAAACAACGTTTCTGACATTGATCAGTATCGGAGACAAATGGATCCAAAGCTTTATCCACAAGATAAGCATAAAACATACTTCAGCATGCGTGTATTTACATTATATTTTAAATACACATTACATGCACATGCAAGCTTGAGCCAGATCAATTTGTATTGCGATTTATTCTAAGAATCAGAGCTGAAGATTCATTCGTCTCTAATTTAGGTCAATTTCAGATTCAAGAAGGATTTCAAAGCCGGTGTCTGTATGTTAAATGTATCTATTTCGAAGATGATCTTTCGCTACTTAGACGCAGAACATTGGCAGTGAGACTTTCGGAAATCTGGTGAAGCAGGACACCTATATTCCGCGTTTGATTCCTGTTACTTTTCCTTCTGGTCGATTGTCAGTGCTCTCCTGTAGAACTACCGCACGTCGTAATTCTCTCCTATTTTTAGACTGATTATTCTTTTTTGATGTTGTCAAATACTTTTAGTAATGTTAGCGTTGTTATCAAAGTTCCAATGTTTCATGGCAAGATTATTAATTTGTAATTTTGATTGTCTTTTAAGTAAATAATGCACTTAGATACAGTTAGATCACAATGTCTACTTTATTTATGTATGTATGCACATCCAGTGGATTTTGTCGAGCTAGTTGAGTTTTCAATTAAAGGGATGTATAAATTGGTTAGTCTATAATTAATACGAATGTATTTTTCTACAGAAGTTAACGGTCCTGCCACATTAGCAATATGCAATTGTCTGTCGATACATTATTCAAATATTTACAGAGTATTACTGTCATCAGTGTGTTTGCATCAGTATTTAGAGATGTGTACTTGGCAATAGACTTAACAACGTCATTGTATTGGGAGTTGCCGCTCATTTTTGCTGTTGAGTTGCTCTGCATGGTCAGTGTTTTTCAGAGAAATATAAAAGTCGAACGATTTGAGTGTAACTCTGAACACTGAGCACTTTCTGAAACAGCATGTTAAGTTAGTTTGTTTTTCTATTATTTTGACAGATACTACAGTTGAATAATCTTCTGCTCTTGCCATTGATCATAATTTTCTGCATCTTAGAAACGAAGATATAACCCAAATCTTCCCTTGACGCAAGCTAAATGAATGTAAATAGAAAACATTTTCCACGTTTGAACAAATTAAACAATTTTTCAAGGTCAGTTCTAAATACATTTGTTTCATGATAACGAAAGCACACTAATATTCGATCATAATGTCATAAAACGATTATAAGTGCAATGCTTTCATGAATAATACAGAAATCTACGACTAGCTAAGGATTGAATTGAGGAATTACCCAAGGGCTTTATTAGTAACTAAAAACTTATTATACAACTTGCCTGATTAATCGAACAAATTAACTTTCATTTGAAATTCCACAAAGCGTTGTCTCTGAATGCAGTTGATTGAATTAACACTGTAATAACTGTATGCAAGATGCCTACGGTAAGTGCACTTACGGTAAGTGTCAAACCGTCTGATATAAATGTCCAAGACTGCTTACTTTACAAATAATTATCACTGTTTTCATAAATGATTGTTTCGGTATTTAATCAGCTTCTTTAAATGTGATTCTCAATGAGTGCTTTTCAAAGCGATGCATTTGCAAATTATTCAATGCAGTACCGTCTGATAAAAATAGCTTCTGAATGACAACTATTTTCAACCACTATAGCCTTGAATTGGATGGACATTATGTATATCGGGAAAAATAATTCATTATTCATCACGAATGACCATTTGAGCAGCTGCAATCACATAAAAAATGTGGAGAGGACATCGTGGACGAAATCAATAATCCTGATTGAATAACTGCGTCCGTTGAAGTGAATATGTCAATAAATAGCATGAGTTTAAGTTAAACGTTCTTGTGTTTTGCCTGTCATCAGAGTCCCACCCAAATGATTGAATATTTAATTGCATGTGAAAAATCAAATCTTAAGCTTGTCAAAGCAATGCAACCGGATGACTATCTGGACATTTGCCCTGTCTTAAATTAGCTTATAATTGATTCTAGAATACCTGTAACAGACATTACAAGCATAAATGCATTACAAACATAACATCCAATTATTTTATAGCTATTTTGTGCTAATGTGCATGTACTTATAATTCAAACCTTTTGCATGACCTATCCATTACTATGTACTATATTTCCCATTCATGTCATCATTAGAATGCTATTGGCATGAAACCCAATACTGCGGTTTCATAGCTCATTCCTCCTTCTATATTCAGCCTATATGTCATTATTGGACTTTAAATTTCATGCTGGGGTGTTAATTTCCTTCCTTTTTGCCTGAAGATAGTTAGCGGATGCTATTGAAATTAATTGTAAAAAATAGCGGAAAAGAAAATAGAATTAACATCTTTCAATACTGGCTCTTTCCAATCCTATTCAAAACATGACAAATAGCCAATTCAATTTATTCAAAACGTCTTTAAAACCGCTCTATATTTATATGGCTTTTGTCGCATCTTCATATAAATGCGCACATTTTTGTCAGCGCTCAGCAAATCTTGCAATTTATGAAGATTATTTCTTTTATTTTTTATCTGTGCGAATAGTTCCCAGTTAAAGATTTCAATTTAGACTATGGATTTTTCAAAATCCATACTTTTGCAATCGGTTTTGCTGGATTACTGAAGACTTGAATGTGTACTTGAAACTCTTGAATATTTCAATATTTTCAGTTACCTATTTCTTAAGAAGCATGTCGTAGGCATAAGCCTCAGTTCATTGATTCATGTTGCAACAAGGTGACTAGAACAAAAATGACAACATCAAGCTCAATAAACGCAATGATATACTAATCCACACTTTGACTAATCCTTTCACAATCAGTATCTTAAAACATGTCATAAAAAAGGAGCTGTGCTTGACTTTCAGACTTTTAGACTTTGAAGTACTGATTTTCATTGGATTGATAGACTGTTTCAATATTTTTGATTTATAATGCATAACATCATCAAGTTAGTTTTTGAATATGAAAAAATATCCTAAGAGCTGAATTAGCAAAATTTAAATTTTATCTAATCAGTTTACATTTCTTTCAGAAGAAACGGGTAAGTGCTTTGAAATAACAAGCTATAGTTCCATCTAACAATTGAACTGTCACAGCACTGCTATCTTCAATTCTCTCGAAATGGAGAGCTGTAATACCAATTGCACAGATTAGAATCTGTGTGTACTTTGTATACAAGTTATTGTTCACAGACTAATTGTTCAATTACATTCATCACTTCTGCAAGGTGAACTAAGAGTAGAAAGTCTGTCCTTTTTGTATTGGAAGCAAATGATAGTTTGGCTAAATTGGAGGATATGGTCTTTTCCGTTGACACACCCGTCGCACTGACAATTGATGTAGAAGGCTACTGCTTGGCATTGATCTTATGATCGATGCTATATTAACATTAGATGATTTATTCAGAACAACAGATGTCTGATTTCGCATGTTTCCACCAGAAGTCGTTCAAAAATTACTTGTGGATGTGAATGTGTTTTCATTTATCCTGAATATCCATCTTCTTAATTGTATAAATAGAAATTCATCTTCGGACACAAAGCCTTATAAAAAAGAGAACATGCAAAAACTTCGCTCTGGCACACACAGAGAGAAAATTAATCCTCTCTAAACAAAAACTTGTATCCGAAAAATTTCTGTTCATTTAATAACTAAGACACCATATTAGAATAGCCATTCTAGTGTTGTAGTTTGGATTATCCATTGTCGCCAACATTTTTGCGGACCGTAGAATCCCGAAATATTTAATGTGTCATCTGAATGAAAATAAGACAACTGCTTCAACCTGAAAATGAGCCCAAATTTTTTGGATTCTGAAAATAGTGAAAGTAGGCCTGTGGGTGAAGCAAAAGGTTCAAAGATGTCAAATTATGTAAAATATGAATTACGCGAGCAAAGCATGTACGTTATATAAACTGGATATTAAATAGAACAAAACAAGGAAGCGTAGTACGGATCAGCTTTCATTTCCATTTTTGAAAGTGCAAATGACAAGTCGATGGCAAAACTGGATAATTTTGCTGCTAATTATTCAAAATGTAGATGAAAACAAAAGACGGTCATTCTACTTGGAAAATGTCCGATATAGCCAAATAATACAAAATATTCGAAAAAACGCGAGATGTAGTAATAATACATCCATTATCATCGATCTGCAAACAGAAATTTGTGTCAGGCGAATTTATCAGACGTTAGAAAGTGATTGCATTTTCAGTGAGGGATTTCCAAGCATTAGTCTATGCCAATGTTCATAAGTCAATTAGTCAGCAAATGTTTATTTCCAAGAATATCGGAAAACATAGATTGCATGAATGTACAACATGTAAAAAACACATTTCAAAATATGCGTACGGTCGGTTTCAATGAAAACATTGTAACATGTTGTATGAGCATGTTGATGAGGTAGGATTCTTTGATGAATTTCGCGAGAATAGGGTTGATGTCGTGTGAATGTTTTCATGCCAATGCTCATTTTCAATGTGCAATAGGAATAAATTAATGCCTTGGTGATGCTAGATGATGCCTGTGTCAAATTTCTCATAAATTCATCGATACAAAATTTGAGACAATCGAAACATTGACAACAAAGCTCTGTCACGGTATATTGAATATCGAAGGAGAATGACAACGATTAAGTCCATAAAAGACACACCCTTGATTCCCCGACCGCGCTCACCTGACCCAGGAATCGAAACGCAGTGTGCGGTGGAGACGAGCTCACAACTTCTTCACTGGGCCACGCTGACAGTACAAAAGGAATGTGAGTGAAGGCAATAGTAATCTCCAAGTGATATCGATCGACAGCTTGGTGCGAGCTCGTCTCCACCGAGGACTTCGGTTCGATTCCCATGTCAGGTGAGTGCAGTCGGGGAATCAAGGGTGTTCGTGTCTTTTATTGATTCAATGGTTGTCAAAATCGATGTGACAAGCGTAAAAATTTTCGATCTATCATTTGCATTAACAGAATACAATTGGCATACTATTAGCTTTAAAAAATATTTCGTTCTAAATTTTGATTTTACTAAAACACTCCATAGGTTTCTGACACGAAAATTCGCAATCATTCTAGCACTCAATGCTACATTTTCAATTATTACATTTTGAATTGATTGTAATAATAAGGATAGTACATTTTTTATCTTTTTGTTTCACATCGGATGTATTTGTTAGGCAAAAAATTACAAAATGCTTGAATTTGACTAGATCTAAAAAGAATGCATTTTCTGCGGTGTAGTGTTCAATGGAAGTGAATAGTTGTAGCAGTAGAAGTAGTTGTGGTAGAAAAGCAAACTGGAGATCAAATTTCTGGTATCAATTATTTTTTTGCTTTTTTTGCTAAAATGTGCCTTATCATCTTGAACCTGTGAAGCGAAATAAAAGAGAAGTCGACGCAGGTAAAGTTTCAACAACCTCCCTTAGCTGCACCTGATGGAACACAAGCTTTAGTCTGATATGATAATAATGCTGGGAGCGTATTTTTAAAATAGATAGAAACATATTAAATCGGGATGCCTTTCATCTCATATATCGGGGTGGGTTTGAAGCATGCATTCCAGCATGATATTGAGAGATTGCTACATGCAGTAAGCATTTTCTCGCTTTGTTGTGCTAATAGAAATAAACAACAAAAAAACTGTAGAATAGAAATCAAGCTTCATGCAATTAACAGTAGTTGCACATAAATCGCACGCATTTTCTCTTAGATGCACTTGTCAACGACTGCACCATTGGGTTAGAATGAATCATATGTGCAGTTCTAAGCTTTTCATGGGTCTTTCATGCCCCAACTTAGTTTCCTTTGTGCCGTGACCTTAAGTCAATTGAGATTCTAGTCAACTAGCTAAGCAATATATTTCTATGATTGTACTGGTGCATCTAGTGAACTGTCACATTGGTAATGACGCCTTATTAGTATTCCTGAGCTCTCTACTTAGTCGTTATTCGCTATTAGCAAGCTTCGCAACTACAACCATCTGATAGCATTCATGGATTGATTCCTATAGTAGAAAACTGAAGAATTTAATAGTCTAATAATACAGTATTCCTTGAGAATTCGGAGGGAATTTTGAATTCTAGTATTATTGCTATATTAGGCTTTCCTCAGATTGAAAAACTGCATCATTACTAATCATGCTGTTATTTATTAAACTTATTGATCCTAATTTCTCAGTGCTGTGTCGTATATAACAGATCCGCCAGGTACCAAATTATCCACTTTCATCTTTCACGTAATTTGCCAGTCTTCAGGCATAATGCGACACGCTTTTCTGAACTAAGCCTGCTTACTTTTCATCTGTAGTTCCTTTATGTACAATGTACATACGTTCATGTGATCTGCAATATAGATCGTATACCTACATGGACATGTAGTATTGGTGATTATTGTCTCGTATGAATTATGTGAACTGAATTTATTTTAACAAAAAATATGACATGCATTCATGAGAAACGATTCATTTATTTACATGTACAGTCATGTTACTTTGGAGCTTAAGTATCTGATATTGACAACCATTTACCACAGTGAAATGCTGGGTAGATGACTCTTTTGTGATGAAGCTCGGCCGAGGAATTTGACTTTTTCTTCGAGAGAAGATGCAGCCCAGCATCTTTTTCTTTACTATCTTGGAGAGTAGATTTGTGGAAATGGATGACATTTCTTGAAAGTTGACTCTCAGATGATTACTATATGTAATTTATAGATCCGCCGATTTACATAGGTATTCATGCAGCTCAAAGCTTTAGTATATAGGTACTCGATATCTAACATGCACTCTTAGGTGTATCATACAATGTAAAAATTGTGAACAAAAATCTGATTAAATATCTACAGTGTTCTGTCTGATAGACGTTCACCATCTGATATTGGCCCAACTTATCTCGAAGTAGTGAAAAGAATAGAAGCTCACTCTCTAGCAGACTCCCTGTTTCGAAAGGTATGCAGCTATTCAACATCTCAACTTACCGGCATATTTCAAAGGCAGCAAAACTTCAAGTACAACATCCATTCGATGAATGATGGGACGACACGTCTCTGGGATCCTCAGATGTGCCACGGTGCGATTCTGATTTTATGATGAGAAAGATTGTTTTTGAGGCAGATGAATAGTCATGTCTCTACATCTATTTGCAGATTTACATGTATATGAATTAGGATTTTTGCGTCAAAATATAAGCACCTTGCTGTAAAATATACTGTGCTCATTTATTACAAGGCCGGAATTCAGGGTTTCGGAGTCGTGGTCCGGCTACAATGGCTCCGGCTCCAGCTCCGACTCCGACTCCGACTCTCTACCACGGCTCCGGACGGCTTCAGTTCCGACCAAAAACCCTTCGACATATAGCCGGGCCGTCAACACGAGACCAAAAAATGGGACTTTCACAAAATGAGTTACACTTTATTGCTTCGAAGCTGAACATCTGTCGAGGTCTACCCGGTACCTCTTCTTGGCAGACTGAGACTTACGGTAAAATGACTTTTGTTTGTGTTTTCTTTGATTAAGTGAGAAGCACTGCGTTCAATGTAGAACCGTCTCTAGAACATACAGTACCTCTCTTTAAGAAGCTAGACACATCTAGATTTATGAAATCGCTATTTTCTGTCGCCAAGTACAACGTCTTAAATCAATTAATAGATCATTGAATTTTAGCTCAAACCTAATGTCTTTAAATACATTTCTGTAAATATCGATCGGAGGCATAAACCGTGCAGGATGGAAAATGACCTGAAGATATTCCATACAAAAAATAGAACTACTGACTTGGCTGGTGCTTCCCACTCAAGACTTTTTATAAGGCATGAGTCGCAGAGGGAGCCATGAAAGTTTTCTCTATTTTTAGTGGACTAATTCAAGTCTCTGATTTAGTCCTTACCGCGACCGCTCTTGGCGTTTATTCAGAGACGAGCACAAACATTTCATTCTTCCAGAATGAACCAAAAAGAGGTTTTTAGTCAGACAGATCGGCCATAGTGAAAGAGTTTTCAAAAACCTCAATCTGCATCAACTTGGACTTACATGTGTTTTTTACTCTGTCTCATAAGAGGGGAACTCGGAAGACGCGCAGATTTGTGGCGGCCATGAATAGGGTGCACTACATATTCCGAAATTCCAATTTTCAGCCTCGTTCCCTGCAGAAACTCGTGAATTTGAACTATTATAGTATCGGGAACTTTTTGCCAGATTGGTGATGTCTTCTCAACTGCAAGCTCGAATTTGAAAGATACTCTCATTTTGAAAAGTACATTTCTTGAATGACCGACTTTCCTAGCATGCATTCTAGATGAAGGCATTACTGATTCAAGTCATGAATAGCTGCTTCATAAGTACGCATGCAAAAACTTCAAATCAACTAGGATGCATAAAGTTCAAATTTCAATTTTGAAAATTCATTTTTGAAACATTTGTAGACATAAAGAATTGTGCGATGAAAGACACAATTTCACTCAATTGCAAATACATCTTATATTAGACTGTGGAAGGGAAGATAAGATTTATTATTTGCATATACAGTGCAAACAATTTAGTGTATAGAATAGCACTACAATATAGTAGTATAATTGAAGACAAGATTCAAAAGAATAAATCAGTGATTCGTCTAAAATTTCGTCAACAAAATTGTGAGAAAAATCTTTATATGGTTGCTTTGCAAAAGCATCATCAGTGCATGTCCGAAATTTCATTTTGATTTGGAAAGTGGTGACAATATGGTAGTAACATGAAAATGTTGACCTGAACCGATATCACTGAAGGATGCGGTATAATCGCTTCATATGCACTCAATGGACCAGAATAAATGTCCATTATATCAAAGGAAATTTTGCAAATGAACACGTGATGAGGAATCGCGAATGTTCACATTACAATCCACGTTGCATCTCATGGACGTTACAGCGGGATTATTCAGTAATATTTTTGAATCCAACAAGCTTCAGGGAGATTGTGTGATTGGAAAATCAATATCAGAGGGAGAGGTGCTTCGAGTATGAGGCCCCTAGTTACTCGAAGGCAAAAAAAAAATATCAAGTCTTAATGGCGCCCAAGTGTTGCTTATGACGTAAAAATTTGTCGGCTATGATTTAAATAACATCGCACATTTATATCGAATATAGTGTTTGCGATAATGTGCCGAATATTGCCAAGCATATATCATTCCTAATGCCAATGCACGCAGTTTCTTTCGATGTATTTTCAGGGTAACTTGGAGCTCGTTCCGAACAGTGATTTGACGGACAGGTACTATCATGGACACCGCAGTGCTCCTTTGCTCAGTCATAGAGGCCTATTTCGATCTGCAACATGTCCACGTGTCCCAGAATCGAATCAAAAATACCCCAACATCATGTCGGACGGCTATCGAGAATTCATCGGTGGTGACCTGAGTTATCTTCCAAGAGCACGCGGCTTTGCCTCCCGCAGATCAATTCCTTTTATCGATCGACAGAAGATTCGACGGAGTGCCAGTTTGCTGTCACAAGTTATTTGCAAGGATGAGGACTCAGAAACATTTAACCCCGATTTAAGACAACCAATTGCGATGATAAAGGCAGGAGCTCAATGATAAATGAGTTTTATAATTTCATGGAAAAATTTCTATTTTCATGAGTAGACAATACTAAATAAGATTCTCAACTCCTTGCAATATTCGTAGGATTATAGAGAAAAGGTTACTAACAATTTAAGAGAAAGTAGTATAAGATGAATGATGTTTACGATATAGGCAGGAATCGCTGGACAAAAATAATCATGCTGCCTGAATTTTAGGCGATCGCCGTCTGCCTGAGCGGGCAAGTATTTATCGGCTGGCCGACATAACGAAAGGTTTGACCCCTATCATCTGTCTGAAAGTAGAGGCGGCTGAGATTTATTTGAAGAATCGTGAACTTTTTGGAAGAGAGCGAGGATTCATAATCACACATTGAAGAAATAGAGAATGCTTTAGAATTAGCCTACTCATACTAAATTTCGGAGGACTTCTTGTATTCGATGTGAATATTTGTATTTCTCATCAAAAGCCACATGCAAAGTTGATTTTTCTCTGAAACTTTTAAGCAGATTCAGTATTCATTTTATTTAGACCTCCAACGATGCAGATCGGTGTGATTCCATGAAATCATCCATGAAGTTATCGTGAGTTTTGTACTTTTGTAAAAATGTCATTTGTGGTTTGTTACATTCGCAGTACATGCACTTCCATTGTAGAATATTCCAGAGATGTTTTCGCTCAAACTTATATTTTTCCAAATTACTTGTACATGAATACCAAAATGCATTGTTTTTCATCAATGTGAAGAAAATTGATGAAGTCATAATTTAGACTTCATTCACAACTTTGATGAATAAAATCAATTACTGTGATATTCATCAACAATTTGGTTTTTTCTATATATATAGATTATGAATTTTTGTATTCTTCGCAAGTCTTTTTCACTTTGCTGTGGAATTGAAATAGTTGGAAGAAGCTAGACGGTGTACATTCTATTATTATTATGATGTTGCTATATTCGTGCTATAGCGGCGACTCAGTAATAGTGGATCACTTCTATAAATGCAAAACCTTATAAACAGTCATCACAAAAATTATGTTGAAGTGCAGAATTCTGTCACTCTTTTTACATTTCTCCATTAAAGAGTGTAATTACTGCAGTAAAAACAGCTCACCGGGGATATTAATGTATGCATTATATAGCGCATATCGATCATGTGGGTTGTATATAAAGCAGATCACTGTGCGCATATCGGAAGAAACATTTCATGAGAACATGGAAGATAAAATGACACGAACTGACTGCCCAAAATTTTACTCTCTGTAGTTGAGCTTTTGTCCTCAGATTCACCGGTTTTTGATTACGTACTATTATTGCAGCCTTGAGGGATATAATAGCCTTACATATGAATTTCTGATAGATATCTGAACTGACGGTCAGTACTCAGAATACTGTATAGACTTGACAACAGAGGTCTGTCGTAGTTCATTGAATATCGAAAGAGAATGACAGCTATTAAGTCAATACAAGACACCAACACCCTTGATTCCCCGACCGCACTCGCTTGACCTAGGAATCGAATCGAAGTCCGCGGTGGAGACGAGCTCGCACCTTCTTCACCAGGCCACGCTGACGGTTCAAAAGGAAGCCGAAGGAAGCAACCAAAAAGTAAAATCATTTGCAGTACAGACCGCAGTGATTGTATGCAGACGAGATGACATCAGATCATCGTGAAATGTGTTATGACTATGGTTAAAAACATTGTTTGTATTAAAAGCAATGCTTCAAAACACGGCTTAAAGATGCATTTTTCTAATTTATAAATGCGTTTTTTGTTTTTCAAGAATTCCTCAATGATTTCTGAAGGCATTTGATCAAGCTTAGTTTTTTATAGAAACTAATGATTGAAGGTTAGCATCAACTGTTGTGTGTTTTTGTTGGCATTTAGGATCATCTCATGGGAAGTGAATGCACTTTATGCAAGCTGTAATGCACTTTCGGCACAGAAAATAAGAATAAATAATTAATATAATTATTACAATAATAATTATAATTATAGTAATTATAATAAATTCTCTTTTGTTATTGACATTTATTAGTACTATCTCCTAAACTCATGTGAGAGCAACTCATGTTTCGTGTGTGGAAGGTGATTATTGATCTTGATGCGATATCCGTCCGCATGTTGAAATAGCAAAGCCACAAAGTTCTTTCACGCTGACGATCGATTGTCATAAGACAATTGTGTTCCGATGCTGCACAATTCCAATGCCGTGACTTCTCAAAACAGATAATTGTTTGTTATGTGATGACATGTATATTCTGTCATTTCGGTGATCATTATAATGAATTCAGAGGTGCTCACGAATAATCGATTATGAAATCCGTAACCGTGCAATCTGCGATGGCATTACTGCCATACAATGCGGCGGTTTATAATTTGGCGGTTATACTGCTATGCAATGTAACGTAACGTTTATATGGATATTTGTTTTGATTTATTCAATTTTTCATGTGCGCGAATTTTTAAAAATTAAAAGTTTGAGATTGAAATTCTGTCGAGCACCCATAGTTTAATCTCAGGCATTAGTGAAATTGGGCCACATACCTAAGCTTTACCATTTCTCCTAAAAGCAATTTCTTATAATTTTGCGGAGTGAAAATTGTCATCTTGGCATTTCCTTACTTAAGTTGTGCTTAACTAATTAAGTGTGATTGGAATTAACTTTGGATTGTCCTCTAGAAAAATTCCTTTTCATCGCCGGCATGATATATAGTAGTACTTGGTTTCTTTATTTAGACGCAAAATATCACCAGGATCTGTCAGGTCGAGACCTGAAATCGCGCTCGCACTGATACAGACTACATGCCGCAGAAAATTAGAACTCTCAAGTTGCGGTGACCGGCTTCGTGTACTGTATATGACTTTGTCAAATCGCATATGATACGTATCTTTCATCAGATAAATATCATCAGATGTGAAACTGTCATTAAAATATTGCTGCAATTACACTTCCATAGAGGCTTTCATCAGTATACATACAATTTTCTGTTTGTTCAATACTTCAAAATAGGCATAATGATTTTAATTAGAAGTTTTGGGAAAGCCAAGTACTGTGATGGTAAGTAAAAACATAGGCTATTAAATTAGGTAAAAATTACGACCTAAATCTCCAAGGCCATCATCAGGTTCTGAATCATACATTATGCAGAAAATCAATTTCAAATTTTGATCGTGAAAAACATTGTTGGATAATTATGTAATATTGCATAGAAGTTGGAGAGTCTGTGGAAAACATTGAGTTAAAAAACATGTTAAGTTATGCGTTAAGAAGAATTCATAAAAATCAAAGATATAAAGTCTTTTAATTCTTCAACCCCTGATTTTGAGTTAATTTGAGGGTTATATTTCTTTATTAGGATGGTTTCTCGTAATCGTAAATTCGTCTCATCGGGGTCAAAGTCAATGATATCGATGTCATATTTATCAGTGTTGCCATTGCATGCTTCTCTGTGCTTGTTTACTGAGGAGTTTTTGTTTGCTAAGTGTTCTTTAAAACGTTGATGTAGCGGTCTTATAGTGCCACCAATATAAATGTTTTTGCAAATGTTACATGTTATTCTGTAGACTACTTTGGTTCGGTTGCAGATTGAAATTAACAACATTTGAAATTGATTTTCTGCATAATGTATGATTCAGAACTTGATGACGGCCTTGGATATAAGGTCGCAATATATAGTTGATAATAGCCTATATTTTTACTTACTATCAACGTACTTGGCTTTCCCAAAACTTCCAATTAAAATTATGGCAAGCCAAGGCATATTCACTCCTAAGTATAATGAGTTTCAAGAAAGATCAGAGAATGATTTCTACTATTCTTTATTTTATGAACGGAAATGCTTCACAACATACCACAAAGTACTGGTCCTGTAGTTAGTTGCATATTATTGAGTTTGATGAACTTTTTGAATTTATTCTATTTTTTATTGTTGATGCATTTTCATAGCAAGGACATTCAAATTTTTAAATGAAGAACATTGAGCATCATTCACGAGGTCTATCAAGCATTTGGTATTTTTGTGTATTTCACATTCATCGTAAGCTGCATGCTACCAAGCCAATTACAGCGAAGCCATAGACTAATTACCACTTTTAGCGAAATTCAGTAGGTTTTCTTTATATAATTAAATATGCCGTATTGACAAATTTTTGATGTGGTCCCCAAATTCATTTTGAGACATGCATCACTTCTTAACAGCCTTTAACTCGCGGTTTAGCATTTAAAGGGTCATCTTTGGAAAGCCATACAGTATTCTTTCTAATCATTTCATTCTCTGAGATTCTGATGGTCAATGTAACTGCAGCGTGACCATTATAATCCAGAAATAGTGCTAACTTGATGATTTCTAATGGAGTCGGATAAATAATGTCCAATAGATTCAATTAACGATTTGCATTTCGTTGATAACCCTCCAAATCTACCTGCATTCTGTTCAGTGTGTTGCCTTGGAGGCGTCGATACGGATAGTGCTGATCTGAACGCTCTTTAAATAAAAGAAGCTGCTCAGTGTGGGTACGAACTCTTTAGGATAGAGAAGGGACATGGAGATCGAACAGAAATTGGAGACTTGCATGAATTGCACAATGCACAAATGCCATTGTCAAAGATTCTTTGGGATGAGGTATGCGGATGGGAGGCCACATCACGGATGCCGAAATCCAAATTACCGAAAAATGCTGGAGATGAATCGGTTAAGTGACAGCAGACTCCTGATGGCAGGACTCAAAACTTGCTGTTTGGATTGTAATTAGAAAGGCAATGAAAATTTTTCATCATTTTTTCATCAAAAAATATTTCATCTTGCTCAGGGATTCTGTGATTGCATCAGTGTCAGAGGAGAATGCAATTCTAAGCATGTGAGTTCGATATTGACAAATTCCTTCAGATTATAATTGCGTGATAAAAGGCACATAATTATCTCAATGGATAAAATGAAAATGCAAAAGTTTGCGGGAAATTCCACAGAATGGCAGTAAAATTAAAAACAGTATAATAATGTAAACTTATAAGCATAATGCATCATCTGTTATCAGAATCCAAAGTAAATTAAGATAGGCTACAAAATGAGAATCAGCCAAATCAGTAATATAAACTCGGAATAAAAGTGTACCCTTTCTTATTGCCATGTGAGTGGTCTATAATGGTTGTCAGACAAAAGGTGATTTTGAAAGAAAACAGTTTAAAATTTCGGTTTGCTAGCGTTTTTCCTTGAGTGAAGGTAGAATATTCTATTGATTTGCACTGATCGAACAGCAATTAAAGTTAATCAATATTTTTGGGTGGTTCGTTGTTTTTGAATCTAATTAGGGTTAGCAGCGTCAATTTCAATCATCTAGAAAAATTTAAAAAAATTGGTGTTAAGTTAGTTTCTCGATTTCATTCTCAATTTTAGCAATTAGGGAGAAGATAGAAATGCTGACGAGTTGTTTTTTGTTTTACATGCTCTCGCATTCCTGTTAGGTGTTTGGAGGTCACCGTGGTACCTTTCAGTCGCTAAATGCATGTACTTCTAGTTTTCCACAAATTGACAAATTGACTACACAGCTATAACTGTGGTAGTGGTTACGCAGGTCGAGTTGAGAGGTGTGCTTCTCAGGGATCGGATGAGAAGAGTATTTGGAAAATTTGGAGAATTTGTTTCACTTTGATAAATGTGACTTCATTATTTATTGTAAATGCTGAATTTGCTTCTTGATCGATTGATGAACTTGTATTTTGTGTCAATGGATTACAAAAAGATTAAAAGATTATTTTTAAAACTTGTTTTTCACATCCTTTCTAGAAACTCAGCATTTTTGTTCAAAGATAATTATTGTTTGCATGCTTAAAAAATAGTTGGTATACGAGTAGCAAAAATTTTCATTAAATAATATAGATCTAAAAAGTAAAAAAAACTCCCAATAAAAATTTCATGATTGTGAATGAGATGTTAATAAAAATAAACTGAGTTTGCTCACAAATATATTTCTTACATTGATTGATTGGTCAAATTTTATATAAATGACATGTTCTTGGCAATCATAAGAAACAAAGGAAGTGTTATTCAGCAGTCGAACGTTGGAAAATTGTCATCTCGTCAATTTCCTCCCTATCAGAGTCGGATTTTAAAGTGTCTTCTTTTGTACAGCTGCACAGGCGATCTTGATATTGAGGATCCTTCTTAAATATTTGAATATCCTCTAAAGTTTGTGGTAAAGGCCAAAGCCTAGTTTCGGGAAAATGTAGATATAACACTGCCGAGATGCAGCATGCTATGCATATGACCAGTGTCGGCAGCCAAACTGCTGTCTCCTCGAGTATTGGCATAAACGATGTCAAAGATATTCCTAATCTTGCAGAACTGGATCCTATTGCAACACCTAATGATCGTAAACTTGTTGGATATATTTCACTGGCATGAAGGAACAATGTATCAAAAGAAATGGTAGAAATTAGTCTTCCAGTCACTACCAGGCAAACACTGAGGGCGACAGATTCAAAAGTATACCTGGCAAAATAGAAAAGAAGCAAAACAACCACTAAAGCGATATACGTAAGAATTATAGCAAATCGTCGCTTCAGTCTGTGTCCTACAATTGTAACGATAACTAATGGTGGAATATCACTAAGTGCAATGAGAAATGCATTTAGATAAACATTTCCAAACGTTGTTCCACTCATTGTAATTCCATAATATGATAGACCTACTGTTGCCCAAGCGAATACATTTATAATCGTCAACATGCGCAGATGTTTACTGGTTACCACGTAGTAACTGGGATAAATTATTTTATTATCATGGTCCTTTTTAGTGCGCATTGGTGCTTTTTGTGCCTGATACTCGGCGAGTTGTTGAAGAATTTGTTTCTTATTTTTCATGAACATGGTAGACTTTTGTAGAATTCTGAAGGCCTCATCCGTTCTACCTTTTGCAAACAGCCACGGAATGCTCTCCGGCATAAACCAACACATCACTAGCCCAGGTAGGAACGGAAGGGTTGTCCAGTAATAATAAGATTTCCAATGCCGAAAATAGTATACAATTGGGACCAATATTATGGTCGATACAGTCCAGAATATGCTGCTTATTAATATAGGACGTGATCTTCTACGCAGTGAAAATAGCTCAACTGAATAGCAATAGCCAACTACAAATGTGCCTTGCTGTACTGGCCCGGTAAGCATTCTGAGAACAATGTACATATAAGGATTTGGAGAAAACGTAGAAAGAAGGCCAAAAATGATCATTAATAGCTGACAGGAAAGCCACACTGGACGTCGACCATAACGATCAGCAAGCGCAGTGAAAATAGACGATGCAACGATGGATAGAATAAAAAAGCTGCTGTCCACAAATGCAGCTAAAACCTTTTTGTCGCATACTAAGTTCCATTCCGTTACTGTAGAGGACTCCATATAGCTCTCATACTCATACCCAAGTGTACAGGGCTCTGTTTCGTTTGTAGTTTCGGAGAAGTTTTTGTATTGCAGACATTGTGAAGGTATCAAAGCACCTTTGACCATCTTGTAGGGAACACTACCATTCGGGAAGATGCCAGGAGGCAATTTGCAACGAATAGAATTTGGTTTTGCATTGGCCCAAAGAAATGCAAGAATTGCAGTAGATGAAGAACCTGATTTCATCCAATTTACAAGACAGAACCAAAATAGTATGTAGATATTTCCTGTGCCAAGAAGGTCGAGCAATGAATCAACAGACATTTAGGACGTTTATGGGATGAGTTTCGAAGCATGAAAAAAGATCAGCTTCAATGATTACAGTAACTGATTTATGCTTTGATAGAACCTGTCGTGACCGGGTTGCTTGTACTGTACAATCATTAGCATTGGTACCGTATATTCAATTGATAACCTCAGATTTTATCAGTGACCTCATCTTATCTACAAAAGCGACCCATCAATCATGAATCGACAGCGTGCTCAATTTTTACTTCAACGCAGGCACGTTAGCCAGCACAACTGACAACATGATTGGTGACTGCTTAGATTTGTGTCTACGAGGATGTCTATAGAATTCAATTAATGACATTCAATTTCAATGCAATTTTTAGATGCAGCTTCTTATTGTTTTAAGAATGACGCAAAAACATGGAACAAGTATATTTGGTAGAGCAACAGCCTAGTGTTAATTACATCTCCAATGCAACAGCAGTTTTGATTTTATTATTTTTTTGGGGGAAATTTACATGAAATTGACTGATCATGGCAGCAACACATAAGAAGTAATAGTATTTTACAACTTCGAGTCACTGATTGGTTTGGAGAATCAATTTTTTTAAAAATTACTTCAATGGAGGTGACTACTACTTTAGGACTCATCCCTGGTAACAAGAGTATTTTCTTACGCGTGATCCTATCACAGGCTGCCTGACACTGAAGGAGTAAAACATCATAACCAAAGTAGAGATGCACACGGCTCGTTTAGACGAGCCGTGAGCCGATGTATTTTGGAAATATTCAAGCCGAGCTGAGCAATACAATTGGCCGAGCTAAGTCGAGCCGAAGAGCCGCATTAATCTTGGGGAAAATATGGCTAAAATTCAAGCCTGATAAGTCTAGTGCAAGTTGACCTACACACAACATGTTCGCAAATGATA
Organism: Prostheceraeus crozeri; assembly: GCA_907163375.1. Classification (NCBI taxonomy): domain Eukaryota; kingdom Metazoa; phylum Platyhelminthes; order Polycladida; family Euryleptidae; genus Prostheceraeus; species Prostheceraeus crozeri. The sequence continues at coordinate 87,045 of CAJQUW010008054.1, read as the reverse complement.
GACTGTACAACGTTTACTGCATATGGAAATAAATGTATCATGAATATATTGCTAAGGAAATATTGATTGATATTTGGCGCTGCAGCTTTGGATAAGGTTAGCAGAGGCAACAATGCAATCTTGTGAATTGTCCACACTGTATATCGCTGGATACGAAAATAACATACAAACATATGCCAAATTGGCATGCAATTTGAAACTAACAATTAATACGAGATTATCGTATGTTTACATAGATCTGGCATGTTTTTTATACGAAGGCTCATTTACTTTCGTGTGTGATTGGTATGTAGCGATGCAAACTATTCTATCTGTGATTGGCTGTTTCATGATGAAATACGAGTTATTAGTGTGTTTTATATACGAGACCCATGCATATTCGTCTTCATTCGTATGTCTCACATATGTAGAGCTTTAAGTCACCTAGCAAAAAAAGTATTTATACTGCTGTCAAATAACTTTTTCAGTAATATAAGTCGTGAATATTTCTTTTTGATAGTGTGGTATTTAACTAGATCAGATTTATTGCGAAAATTATACTGTATGTCATCATTGCTACTTGCCTAGTAGCATTTATAGGACTCTTGGTTAGCTGTTCTTAATAAACTAAGTTGATACACATCATTTCAAACAAACGATATCTGTTGTACAACCATGTCGACTAATATATCTCAAACATAGCTAGTTTTGCGTTCGCTAATTGTAATGTGTTTTTATTTCGATTTGTATAATATACTTAATTACAAAATTACATAATGCATTATTGTTGATGATTGAATACCTATTGATTATTTATGAAATGTCTTAGACTTACATGCATTAAAATCGAATTCAGCATTGTAAGTTTGACTCTTGAATGTCATTATCTCACTACTTGCAAAACAGTAGTAAGAGCCATGCAACATTATTGTGATCTTTATTGACAAAAGGACTTAAATCAACGTATTTTAGACATCATTGATGCATTCCTTTAACAGTGTGCTGGTATGGCTTTAGTATGTAAAGCACACCACACTTGAAGTAACATACGAAAAGCATACAAGTAGATGCAGAAATATACGAAAAAATATCTTGGTATGCATCCTTCGCATGTGATTGGCATGGAGAGATTTACAGTGCAGGTTGTGTATGGCTGCAATGCTAATCTGCAGCTGTGCTCTCCAGTTAGACTGCTACATCTCCTGAAACGCCTATTATGCAACAAAAATTCTTAAGCTGGTTTTTATTTCCCGTTTTCTCCAAGAATCATAAGTATCTATTAAAACGAGAAGCTTCAAGAAAGGCACTTATCGTAGCGCAGGCTGCTAGGTGTAAGGATAATAGTCCTCGATAAGTAATGAAGAGTCCAGTCTACCACGATATCACAACATATTCCATCAACATTGTCATGAATGCCTAAACTTGCATTATTGAGTTCGAGCACAGAAAAATGTCTTAGTTGCTGTCTGCAACTAATTTCTGGATGCACACTGTAGCTGCAATCATCCATTATAGTCGTGTAAGATGGAAAGAATGAAAAAATGAAGCTTCACCGTCACTACTCCCTCACAGGACACTTTGACGATTGATATATTCGGACTTTGCAATTGAGCGTTGATCCAATCGGCTCAAAGAAATCAGGCCGTTGAAACGAGTTGCCGCTTTCTTGCTCACGAATTCTCGCCACTGTCCACAATTTTGCGCTTTCCGCATGCAGTCATTTGATGATATTCTCGTCGTGTGCCAAACGCCGTCTGACCAACGTGTCTTGCATCGCCCGCGTGCTCGATTACAGTCCTGGATTGGTACCTTTATTCAAGGTTAAATCAGGTCTATAATTTCCTTCAGGGTTGGAACCGGCCGCCGGCCGCAAATTTTGAAGACCGGCCCGCCGACAGGTCAACTACCCATTACGGCGGCCAGTCGGTTTATTTAATTAGACTCATGTGAACCGTTGACGACATTTAATCGAGAGAAAATTGTTTAGTCAATAATTGCAACATTGAGAGCATGTAGATGTAATATAATTTGAGAGCATCTACTCGCATGTTTTATTAGATAAATATTGCAAACTGCTCTCTAAACAGTTAAAAAGTGATTACTATCAACTTATACGGCATGTACATGTAGTTCAAACCCTACTTTATAAGTGATGTAGTTTCTAGAATCATATATTCTAGCCTGTATGAATTTTAGAAGCATTGTGTATTCTTCAACCTATCTATTGTAAAATTATTCCAGATTTTGAATCATTTCACTACATGGGATAGTCTATATAACACGTGGAGCTTAGAGATGCAATGAATAATGGGCTTTAATGCAACCTAACCTGAGGGCCTGCTACCCGAACATTTGACATTGGATCGTGGATAATTGTTTTATAAGTTAACGGCACGCGACAAATTTTGATTGACGTTGTGCAGGGACACTCACTGAAATGAAAAATGGATGATAAGTTTGGCGAGTTCATTGTTCCAGACTCCTATAAGTCAGCTCGCGGTCTACAATGTAAACTCAAAAGATCTGAATTTCAACTGTAGTGGAGAGAGTTCGCAATTGACTTCGCAAATCACCGGAATTCCATCACGAGTGAAGAAGTAAATCTCACTTCAGTGAATCACTTTCAATCAAGCTTGCACGTCGCAGACAGAGCATTTCGTATCAGCACTCAGTCAGTGATCAGATTGTTGATCTCAGAACTTTTATCGATATAAGTACTTTTATTATAGTGGAACTTAGAATTGTTGACCGCTCAAAGCTTTCTTGTGGAGACAGTATTTTGATTATCGGTTTTCAATTTGCTTGTGTTTGATTGACTTTAAAAATGTAGTTAACATCATCAAAAATCATAAAGTAGGCTTACAACTCATTTGATTGGTAAATAAGTCATTGCGCGTATTAGGCCCTACTATTCATCGCACGAAACATGTTATCAAAGTGCGAATAATTGCATTGTACAATATTGTATTATAATAGGTAACTCTCGCTTATCCGGAGTGCCGAATCACCTGCCATTCATGCATTTCATGCATGCTGTGTGGAAATTGAATAATGTCCAATCATTCAATTTATAATATAATTATAAGTTGATCAAATAATTTCGGACGATCAAGGTGTTAAACAACCGGCATAGAGACACCAGCCACCGTTCCATCCCCGACCGGCCGGTCCCGGCCGATCCCAACCCTGATCTACGTGTCATGTGTGCACTCGAGGGATATAATATCCTCGGTATATAGGGTTTAGATGCTGTTTAGAGTAGGGCGCGATTAGGAAAAGTCCGATTACAAATTATCCGATTAACCAGCTCAAAATTTTGACAGAAAATTTTTTATTATCTGATTCAGAAAAAAATAAATTCAGATTTGTTATTATCCGAACTTCCGATGTGATTACTATTCTTCGAAGTGATTCAATTACCATTTCAAATGGAATTCAATTGAAGCTGTCCAATTAGTGATATTCAATGATATTCAACTTTCACTCAAGAGAGTAAATATTGTTTGCGACCACTTTCAACAATAAAAGGATTACTTAAGATGCAATCTATTTTCCTTGACCTATCAAGCGGACCGGGTAGGTGACGTAGAATATGCCGCGCACCCAAATTTTTATGTACTGTAGATGAAATAGAGAAAAATTTGAAAAAAGCATTTTCATTTAATCGGAAAAGAACATGCTTTTGATATTTCGGTCTTGTGGTCTCACAGACCACACTCAATTCGGCAACCAACATGCTGCAAAAATGTCTTTTTTCGTTATTTGACCACTGCTTCCCTCTCCGTACTATTCGTCTCCATTCATCCGATCCCCCTTGGATGAAGGACTCTCTAAAGGTTCTGATTGATGACAGATCGAGCGTACAAAAACTGTGATCGAGCTCGTCACAGCAAACTCTTTAAGCATAATTACTTCTGTGATTTCTAAAGGCAACAGCAATCCTGTCTGGGACGACATCAAAAGCATCAGTAGCAACAAAGTTGAATTTAGAACATTAATCCTCTTCACGGCACCAGAGATAGTTCACTACTTCCCCTCCATTTACAGACCGATTTCCACTCCTTCACAGTGCGACTTTCCTGCATCAAGTTATGCTGAGTTTACAGTCGCCGAGCTCTCAGTTTCGGTTAGTGAAGTGACGTCCACGCTCCTTCGTCTGAGAAAAAAGAGTTCAGGCCTTGACGCGATACCCTTCTGGATCTTCCGCGATTTCGCCGACCTTCTCGTCCCAGCTATCACTGCATTATTCAACGGCAGCATAAACAGCGGCATTGTTCCCAAGTGCTTCAAATCTTTCTTTACTGTATCCATTCCAAAATGTTCCAATCCATCAGCTTTTCACCAGTTTCGCCCGATTTCTACCCTACCTATCTGATCAATAGTCTCGAGAAGATTATCTCTCAGAAGAACGAGTAGATCTTACTATTCATTCACAGCAAGCTCGGTTCCACGCAATTTGCACACATACCTGGAAGAGGAACGTCCGTCGCCTTGACTCTGCTTCTTTATGACCGTGTCTTACGGTCCATTGAGGACTGTTAAGGTGGTGTACGTATCCTCTCTGTGGATTTTTCAAAGGCTTTCGATGTGCAGAGAAAATTGTTCGTTCGGGTTGGGAACTCTATCTCGGATGCATATTCTTCTCTTCTTGGAGTTCCTCATGGCAGTATACATGGTCCCTTGGTGTTTTCTATGGCCAAAAAGGACTTCTCTGTAATCTCTTTGAATTCATCGGTCATAATGTATGCGGACGATCTTACCTTGCTACATTTTCTCAGGTCACCGGACGAGGACCGCCTTCAAACTGAGCTCAACAACTTCTGTCATGGTCAACTTCCGTAGGTCTCCCGGTGAATTTTGAAAAATGTGCTGTGATGAGCGTCGTCGATAGAAACGAGTTTCCAGTACCACTGATTGAGACCCGCAATGGCTCCTCTCTTCTAACTTCCTTATCCCTAAAGTTACTTGGCGTTGATTCAATTACATGCATCAATTGTGACCAAAGACGAAAAGAAGAAGAAGAAAAGTTATGTACGGTTTTCATTCATAAGAGTTGCGGTGCATGGGATGAAAGAGCTCAAATAGCTGGTCGTAGAAGAGAAAGGCTGCAAAAATTGATGAGATATACGGGGTACTAGATTTCGGTGAATGATATCATTGAGAATGTGGTTCTCGTCATAAGCAGCAGTGGCGAACTGTTTCATAACCGCAACTTTTTGCCTCGTCGAAAGATCAGAAACTGATTGCTTCTATTATTTCTCCACTGGTTGGAAAATCAGAAACCAATGTCAGAAATGGTGGTGAATTTTGTAATTTCCTGAAATCCGCACATATTCCAGAGGACTTTGAGATGGTATCGTGTGATGTAATTTCTTTGTTCACAAAAGTTCCGAGAGAATTGGCCGTTTCTGTGACAAAACAAAAACTTGAGATGGACCAAAACCTGGCTGAACGCACCTGTTTGACAGTGGATAACATCATTGAGCTGTTATCGTTTTGCCTGGAGGCTACTGAATTTTCTTTTAATGGCAACTTTTATCGCCAAGTATTTGGCTGTGCCATGGGATCTCCTGCGTCTCCTATAATGGCAAATTTGACTATGGAGAGCGTTGAGGAACACATATTATCTAACGCCAATTTCAATGTTCTCTATTGGAAACGTTTTGTCGATGACACTTGGGTGGTTCTGCCTAAAGGCAAGTTAGATGCCTTCATGGAGTTCATCAATAAAGTCGAACCGTCTATTATTCAGTTTACCATGGAGAAAGAAGACGCAGAACGGAAACTACCATTCCTTGATGTTGAGATACAGAGAAGGTTGGATGGTGGCATCAATTATAAAGTTTACAGGAAATTAACTCACACCAACAAATATCTCAACTTCCAATCACATCATCCTCCTGCACACAAACGGTCAGTGGTAAGAAGTCTGATGGATCGAGTTCAAACTCATTGCTCTGATCCACAGGACTCAGAAACAGAAGCCCATCTGGTCGGGGACGCGCTGAAAGCTAATGGATATCCTCACAATTTCATCAAGTCAAGTGGTGGATGTGGTCGTGCTGGTGAGACAAAGACTGAGTGGAAATCTTCATGTTCTCTGCCCTATGTTTGGGGAGTCACTGACAAAGTAGCAAGAGTCTTGAGAGGCTGCAATGTCAACGTTCATTACTGTCCAGCTACCAGACTCTCAGATATCTTGCCCATTATCAAAGATTGGCCCCCTAAAGACAAGCGCAAAGGTGTGGTCTACAGACTGAACTGTAAGGACTGCGAAAAATGTTATGTGGGTCAAACGGGAAATGCACTTTCTACTCGCGTGAAACAACACCGCTCCGCGTACAATCTTTGTCAGCCTGAGAAATCTGCCATTGCTGAACACGCAATCGATCAAGGTCATTGCATTGATTGGGGAAATCCGGAGATTCTTGTTCAACAAAGGCGGTACAGAGAGCGTCTATTTTTAGAATCAGTACACATCGGAAACAATGACTGTGTCAATAAAAGAGCCGATTCCTTCCTGCTATCGAGGTCTGCTTCAGCAGTGAACGATGATTTTATTGTTCTTATCTAACTTTCTAATTAATGGTGAATTGTCTTCATTCGATTCTCTTAAATGTAGATGGCATATCGAAATTGTTTACCTCTGATGATGTCCATCGTTCTGGCGGACGAAAATTCAGGAAATAAAGCATAGCACGCTGAGAACACTTCTGATTTGAAATGAACTGCCCAGCGTACAGTGCTTCCAATTATTCTTATTATTTTACATATCCCACGTAAGAGATCAATATCATCAGAATATGAATATATGTGCATGAATCTGCAGCCTCTACTGAATACTACTGTATTTAGTACCACATTATTTATCATCTCAAATTATTTATTATTAGTACCATTTTATCCATCATGATCTGAAGGAAGATACAGTAAACTCAGTAATATCAAGCTTTGATTAAAGAGACAGAGTCCCCAGATACTCAACTTTTCAAAAAATGAAACAGTTAAGAAATTTTGAAGTGGATTATACAGTAATAATTAAACATAGCATATTTCTATTGGATAGCTTTCAGAATATTAAAGATGCTGTAGTAATCTTCCATAACAGATCACCAATAGCTGTTCTATCATATGTTAAAAACTCATGTAACCAGCAGATATGGACAAATTTGGAGTCAAAAGATTAAGAAGTCACAAATGACAGCTTATTTGAATGAATTATGAAATAACTCACTGTCTTGATCCTGAGGGATAGGGAATCTTTTTTTGATGATTGCTGAATTTCTTATAAAGAAGTATACTTAGACCTTTAACCGAGACCTGTGACTGAGAAAAAATTAAAAATCACAAAGAGAACATCTATTCTGTACCCATTAAAACATGTCAATGCATATCAGGTCCTAAGTGTACAAAGTCATGAAAGTGTAGTGAGAAGGTATATAGACCCTAGTCCTACACGCCAAGAGAAAACGTGTAGTACTCACTAAGTGTGTGCTAAGTGAGTACCTGCATGTATTCCTTTGTTCCTCACAATCCTCAGACATTGTGAATTAAAACACCTGGCAAATTGTAAATGAACACTTACAACATCAACTATTCAACAGTGACATCAACATCTGATTGAACGCTAATTGATCGCTGAGATGGTGCGGCCATTTCCTACGTACCAGCGAAGAAACTGCAACCAAGAGCGCGGTTAATCTCAGCATCCGTGGGAGAAGACCAAGAGGCCGGCCGAAGCAGAGATGAATCGACGCCATTCACTAAGACCTGATAGCGACAGGTCTTCATCCGGATCAAGCCCACAACCGACAGAAGTGGAGACAACGAACCAGGAGAGCGGACCCTGCAGCAACGCGGGACTAGCGCCGAAGAAGCAAAAGAAGAAGATCAGTATCTAATTGAAACTTAAGACCTCGTGCTGTAATTACTTTTAGAATTAGAACTCATAAATTTCGACAAATTGTGCTTCTTGTGGAAGCGCTAAAAGCGAGAGGAAACTACATGTAGAAGCCTTAATGCAAAATTCTTAATATATTCACTTAGCACATACAGTATAGCCGTATGCAAAATAGATTCTCGGCTGCCTTGCGTGAGTCAGTTTTTGATCAGCCGAAAAGTTGGTTTGGCATACTGTCTGTAGCCAATTAAGTAAATAATTAGTTGAAGGGCATTGCAGAAAGGCTTTTAGCCTGCTTCTTCATTTTAATAGGCTGTTTATACATATCTTCTACATCTTGATGTTTTTTGTGTTTAATTTTAAATTAGCCAAGTATGAAAATCAATAATACAAATCATCTCAAAATCATCTCCTTTAATTGCCAATAATATTCAGCATTTCATGTAGATAGTCACTGGTGATGCTGGTCATGCTATCATGCTTTTACCAATAATAGGGTAAAAGCAAGTTTCAACTTTCGTGAAGTAGAAATCTGTGGATAAATCCACAACGATCAATGACACTTAACATCATTAATTAGCTATGAATAAAGACCGAGAGGATTTTGTAGCGGGCAGTCTACTTTTTCCTGTGGAAGAAGCCGCTTTTCTGAGTCTTTTTAATTTTTCAAGCATCAACGTTGCCACTGTTTGAATTACGAGTTTTAGTGAATTATCAAAATATATTCATTGCGTGAAACATGAATATAATCAACTTGGCTTGGCCGAATCGGACAATTGCTTTAATCTTATCGACAACCCGATCCGACTAGCCGATTTGCTTGTCAAAAAGTTTCCGATCCGATTATTCGATTCGGAGTGGAAGTTTCGAATGTTCAGAGATTCGGACTTTTTAATCCAATTACCTACCTCCAAAACAGTCAAAATTTTTTGAATCCAAATTATAAAAAGATTGGTAAGATTTTTTAAACTTACAGAAATAGGGGAAATAATGCTGGTGACAAACTGTCTCCTAAGGGATACTGCTGTTTAAAGCACGTTATTCTCAACTCCACTGTATTGCACTTTACTTTTCAGGTATAAATTTTGCGATCAGGAGAAATTTGCCATTGACATAATGGCCTCCATGATTCATTATTAAACATCTTTGCTAGGGAGGGAAAACCGGGTATGCCCTCAGCATCATGATGCCATAATGCGATGAGATTTCCCTACTGAGAAGGGGTATGTTACATAGGTCTATGCCTTTCCAATTTCCATATTGAGTTGCCTCGAACCAATTTTCCCCACCGCAGCGAAAAAGATGATAGTATGTTTTGGAATCGCTTACATGCATGATGTAAGAGATTATCGAAATGTGCAATTTTGTAAGTGTTCCGTATGTGTGTCTTTCAACCATTTATTCAGTCGGCTACTTCATTGGATAATGATGTTTCAAAGTCCAAGTCAAATTAAATGTCTGTAAACTATTCTTAAGATTTCTATTGAAAGTTATTTCATGTAAGGCATCACTTTCAAAATCAGTAATTTCTGCATACATTGTATGTAGCAATGATTTGTTTTTGTCCATGAAGTGCGAGCATGTTCTATTGTTTTCATTCTCATTAGCAATAATTAATGCATGCTGTAAACTGTACACGGTAGAAGAAACTGAAAAATGGAAAAATAGCAGCTAAAATTAGTTCTTGGTCTTTTAGCTGTTTTTTATAGTCCGAGCAGAAAAATACTGATATAAAGAATTCATGTCTTTCAATTATCAATTGACTTTAATTGTGACGTAATCAGTCATTGTTGCGTCATTGATTCATCATCATGGTTTAACGGATGATTAAACATCTTGAAGCCATTACCATCTTGCAACTAATCAAGAGAGAGGAGTGAATAATTAATTTTTGATTTATGCTGTATACTGTATGTGTCAGGATGGCAATTGAAACCTCAAGTGCAATAGGGAGGAATGTGGGAAATTTGTCAAATGATTAGTATAATAAATGACATCATTAAAAAGTCAAAGATCTATACTGTGCACAGTAAAAGCAGAACCTGTCAGAACACTATTTGTGCATGCTTACTATTCACTTTAGACTCATAAAAGATTCATTGAGGTCCGGGGCTTCTGTTAGCCATGAGAGCTTCACCCCATCGTGCCAGTGTTATCAAATTTATCTGATTTATCTGATGCACAGCGCATAAAATCAGAAACATTATCTCAGACCGTAAATTCCACCCTATTGTCCTTTACTTTTCAAATTTTCACATTCTTTTACACTTCAATGCACGCGTTTTCCGGAGAGTACAAGGTGAATAGCTTATATCACTATTAAAATCTGAATGTTTCCAATTTGCTAAATACACCGTTATTCAATGCTCAGCTAATGTGTTTTCTCTAGATTCCATGCATTTTGCAGTGTTATTTTATTATAACATGCTTCCGGGTATTTTAAACGCATTGCATTGCATCTCATGTTTTGAGCTATCTACAATATTGTTATAGCCAAATGATTTAAGACCACTAGCGTTTGCATTAGCGAGTGAACACAAATTAGGTTCAAAATGAGGAAAATGCAACCGCTGTCATTTAAATTAAAGATACGAAAGCTTTGTTGCTCATACTAAAACTTTAAAAATTTTGACGTTTTGATGAAAAGAAAGAATCAATCAGAGATATACAGCATATATTATAATATATGCACATCGAATGTAGGCCTACAGCTTCACTGAACCAAAATACGAGGCAACCAGATTGTGAGCTAGCGGTAGTGATTGAATTTCAGGAACGATACACAGAAAACACGACAAATGAAATCGCAATTCTAAAATCTTTTCGGTTGTTGAGGTATTTCTAGCAACCAGCAAAGCTGCAAGGTAGTAGTCAAAATACAATGATGATGAAAAAATAAATTAAATTTTGAGCTTTTTCTATGATTGGGTCTGTGTTCGTATGCATGCGCATAAGGGGGTCAGGACACTTCGTTGATTCTCGCCCCTTTCTGCTAAAATAGTCAATATCGATTAACATGAGCTGAAGTTTGATAGTGTGCATTAACTTCTCAGTCGGCATGTGCGAACTGTAATGTCTGCAAAAATTGCATTGCTTAGCTATATTGCTATACAATTATTGCACTTACTGTCAAGTCTAAAACAAATTTTTGAATTAGATGGGTTTTACGAATAGTCTTAAGCAACTTTAATGCGAGTACGTCAGTAAATGGGATATACCATGCTGTTAATGATTAATATCATACACAATATCAGTACATGGAAATTTTCTTCATGAACAACATCAAGAAGCCATCACTTCAAGTCATCAATGCTAAGCATAAGACGTGTTTCTGAAAGATATGCAGATGATATTGTTTCGCATTTGCAAGAGGGCAAACAGACGCTCCAACAGTCCAAACAATCTTGAATGAATAGAACCGCATCATTCAATTTAATCCTATTGTAATCAGGCCTATGTTTTATTCCTAAAGAATTGCCAAGAGTTATTAGAAAATCGGTGTGCAACAGATTTGGGATGTTCAACTATAACATAATTTCAAAGACTATGCGCAATTTATCTTGCTCTTGCAGAAAATTTAATGGCTATAGCCCATGCGCACGTCTGTACCAGTGTTCTCTAAACATAAACAGTTTCACTGGATAACATTGATATGTGAAAAAATAAACAGTTTATTTACAATAGTGTATTTTGTTTTTTAAGTAGTTAGTGAGTTAATCTGTGAAGTGAAGGTGATTCATGTCTTTGAAATAAAAAACTTCGTTAAAAATAGAGTTCAGATCACACAATAAATGATTCAATAATGTGATGTTCAATAAAAAATCTAAAATTATATCCAAAAATCTCTTGAATGGATGATTTTGCGATCACAGCTTTTGCAAAGCACTTAATCACCTTTGTCCGAAAGAATAACTGAGAATGTCTCGCATCGAAGGGTCAATTGGTCTAGCAGGCTGATGGACTGGTTGTATAATTGGGAGAGTAGTGCGTTGTTGTCTTCGCTGTTGCGGCTGCGGTGTTCGTCGTCGGGAAGCCGCTGGCGGACAGGCTTCGGTGCGATAAGGGTAAGGTTCCCTCTTCTTCCGTTTAACTTTATTCAAATCGTCACGCCAAGTGTGATGAATCATGTAATCGGGCATGCCTGATCGATGCGGTACTGCTTCCTTTGCTGCTTCCTCGGCCATCTCAAGTCTATCGTTTAGGGCAATGTCCTCTAAATAGAACCAATCACATCGTGGATAAGAGACTGGCTCCGGACTTGTTTTTGAGATTACTTTCTGATCTAAGAGATTGCGTCGTCCACCCATCTTGCACATAATGATATAGTCGCTGTCTGTTGACCTGATATTGGAACTTATCTTTTCTGGCTCTTCTTCAACTCCTGCGCTAAGTCCTGGGATTTGAGAAATAGCTGGGACCATCACCGGTTTGGACGTCATGATGGAACAATGCAAGTGACAGCAGCTTGTGTATGAGTGGCAATTGTAGACTATCACATCTTCTAATAGTCACTTGCAGCACAAGGGTGTCATGGCAACGCTGACAGATGTTAAATTAATGGATAGTGACCTTCTGGGTCGGCATCACGCAATTCAATTTATCATCAGCAAGTGTGATCTACTGAAGCTTTTGTTTTCACGTAAGCAGTGATGAGGGTTCGCTGCTCAGCCACTTCTTCAACCGCGTAGTACTTCGCATTTTTTATTTAGAATTTTTGTTTCAAGAAACGCACTAGGGTCAGTTTTGATTGATTTTTGAATGGACTAATTTGCATCCTCTCAAGTATCAACGACATACGGTTAATAGGTGAATTACAGTTACATTTAATGGCGAAGGAAATTGATGGCAACTGTGTAGAGAAGTAATTTTCATTATGTCATGCGTCACATTGGGAGCAAATAGCTTAATTAATTTCGTTTTACTGCTATTGGTGTAAGATGTATGTGTAACTGCATGTAAAAGAAATTTGAAGAGCACTCTCAATATTTGTTTTTCAATAGTATTCCTCTTACTTTCGGTATTGCTTTAGTCTCCAACTTAAGCCAAACTAAGATAATGCGCATTATGCGAGCTTGAATATTCAAGGTGGAAATAAATGGAAAGAAAGTTAAAAAAATCTGAGCTCCATAGGGATGGATATATGGATATTAGGACACATCATATATAAGCTTCAATTTTACGTGTATGACTCTACTAGCATTTACGTTGAATCATGAGAAGCACTACCGATAACAAGTTGCCTGTTCAAGCAATCGTTTGATTGTGCATGTTCCTAATGCATCCAAACTCATTCAATTTTCGAAGCTTCATGTAAGTTGCAACTGATTCTTTTATGCTCATGATCCCAAGGTTTTTCAATTAAGTAATTATGTAACTGATTTATAACTGATTTATGTTGTAAGAGACATATCGTCGTTTGTTTTACTTAGCTTATTAACTTAGTTGCATATTCACACGTAACTTGAATTGTCTAATTTATTATCGGTAATTCTTTTGATCATTCCACTTATAGACCTCAATTTGAAACTAATTCTAGTACTCATAGTTATTTCCCTTTTCACTTTTGCTAAGAAGTCTATCTATTGCATAATCTCTTTCAATCTTCCCTTTGTATATTTTTTTGTTCTGTATATTCAAACTTGATGAAAATATGAGAATTACTTTAAAAAACATGATTTTAACATGTTTTTATTGTTTTAGTCCTTTTAATGAAAAGTACTTTTGTATCTGGGTTTGATATATATGTATATAGATTACAGTGCTTGTAATTCAACATGCCACATTTGTGTATGTATCCAAGTTTTCAGTTGCGTCAACTGTGTTCTTACCTGCACATACATTCTTACCTGCACGTATATGTCACATGAGTTTAGATTCGTCTGTTTCCAAAAGAAATGTAATGTTTCCGACTTTCACGTCTTCATGAGTACGCCACCGAATCCACTGGATAGCGCATAACTATGGTCTTAAAACAAAGAGATATTTTTATTCTATCATTTTGCATCGCTTCCTTTTCAATTGAACAACTTATTAATTGCATCGGCAATCTCAAAAGTTGCTTGTGTGTGAAATATAGCACCTATAATGTCGATCGCATGTTGTAGCGCTGTATATGACACTAGTAGGTTTTCTTATGTTAGGTGATATAGCGACTCAATATCTCAAAAGTATCCATCGCATTCGCCTCCATAGATAGACCATAGATAACCATGGATAGACAGCAGTAATTTTTTGGCTTACTTAATCCTGCATTCGCTGGAATAAAACATCAAGGTACCTATTAATAGGTGTGTCATACATATCAATTACCGATGTTGCAAAAACGACATATTTGGGAACATGCCCTAGACACTAAAAGCATGTTTAAAACCATGGCTATGAAGTAAATGTGTTGAGAGCAGGGTTTAAATAAAATGTTTAGAAGCAAGGTTTAACAGAAGTTTATAGCACACTGTAAATCTCATGCTAAAATGCGCAACTCAAAAGTCATCTCTGTAAACATGCGTTTTGAAACATAATCGAAGAATGGTTTAAAACCATCTTTAAAAATCTGGTTTTAACTGTAGCTTAAATCTTTTTTAGCAGCTATTGAATTGATGTTAGGAATCTTGTATTATTTAGTGTTTAGTATAAATTATATTACATAATTAACATTGCAACACCACCTTCATATTAATGATATTACACATTACTAGCATCTTTTTATTTTAATGCAACATTCGAAAATCATGACTTGGGCTTTTGTGTGCGAGTATATTAGGAACTGAGCATTATTATCGCACAAATGTTACATAAATAATTGTGCAATTAGTGACAGTCAAATATATCTTAACACCCAAGATAACACTTACAAAAGCTGGGAAATTTTTATATTAGTTGGGAATATTTCATAGCTGGTGTAAGGAAATATTGTATCAAGTGTCATAATATCAAAACTTCTATAGAAACAAAAGCCGATGCAATTTTAAGCAAAATTCATTTTAAATCATAGCTATAAACAGGAAACTGTCAAAAATATGTATGGTTTTACTTTAAAAACTTTATTAATATATTTTACTTTAAAAAAAATCTGTCATTCATTTATTAATGCACGAGAAGTGTACTTGCATCGCCTGAGAATGCCATGTTTTTGCAAAAAAAATCTTCAAATCTATTTCGCTGCTGTTTCTTGCATTTTTCTCAATTCAATCTGGCATCAAATTCATTGATGATAAAGAAATCGATTGTTTCTTTGTAATTTACAAGAAGATATCGTACTTCATTTAGTAGTGCGACATCTGTCAAAAATCTGCATGTTTTCTCCTTGAAAATCGTTATTAGTCCTATGAAGACTCGTATTACCTTATGAATGACAGCTGACAAAATAATCCAATACCTGCTCACACATTTAATTAAACTGAAAACTAGTAAACCGAATGCAAAAGCTCGTCGAAGTGAACATCTAAAACTTTGTGTTACTGTGCATAACTCACATATTGCCTATACTTGATGCTTTGATGTAATCGAAAAGCTTATGCAATTCAATTTTTCTTGAGCTTAACCCATTAATGCCGGATGTGCTAAATATCGAACATGAAACAAATAAAGTTTTAATCAAATTTTCTGGCAGATACAAAAGTTCATTTGACTAATTTTCAGACTCGTACTTTTCAGGTTGCCGTATAATTTCTTTGAACAGTTAAAATTTATATGATGCAATCTTTGAATGCAACATTTTAAATTTTTGTATATTTTCAAGATGAGGGCTGCTAAGCAAATTGCAATACGAAATTAAGTTAAATTTATTTCATTGCATCTTTTTTATAAATAATGTTTATTTATTTATTTTTAATGCAGATTTTTCATTCCAGGTGCCACACTAATGAAGTATCACTTAACGCATATAATGTATAACTTTAAATTCAAATGTTCGGAATTCAGCACATCCGGCATTTGAGTGACATAAATGAAAACTGAATAAAATATTTCTCCTGAATGCGCCAGAGTGTAACAGTTTCTCCTTTGATGAATCAATGGTGAAATAATTCGGTCACCATGGATGCAAGCAACACACAGCAGGTAAACCCATAAGGTTTGGATTCAAAGTTTGGAATTTGTCGTTCCCCTTGATTACTGCCTGCAAGATGGAGCCGGATCCTGAACAGGCCGAACAGGCAACAGAGGAATATGATTTTGGGAAAAGCAGTAACGTTGCTTATTACTTGGCAAAAAATATTGAAAGATCGATGCCCAGAACAAGAAATGTCAACAACTACGGACACCTTTTTCTTTGGTCTGTGCGTTTTTCATTGTGTGAAATAAAATCTGGGAATACCGTGCATACTTCAATACACAGAAATGAAAAAATGGAATACATATTTACATAATAACTATGATCGACAATGATATCATTTTATTTTTTTATAATGAAAATATACCATTTTTAGTGAAATATAGGTATGCCTGTACCGTAAACAGATCTAGCCAAACGAAATTTCCGATTTGCACTGCTACCAGGCTACTTTTACTGTTCTTAGAATGAAGTCAAAATTAGATTGCATGCAGCATCGTTATATTCCAAATAGTTGAAGGCCGAAGAAAGCAGCTTAGTCATATAAAGCTTCTTCTATATCAAAACTTACATGGCATATACATTAGACATCACAAGTTTTGATTTTAGCTTCATACAGTAGTCGAATTAAAAAAATACCTACAATATGCAGTTGGTTAGGCCAACAGTATCTAAAGTACGAAAAAAGGCTAAAATATTTAGATTACAGCCAAGACTTTAAAGACATCAAAACAGTTATCAATGAGTTCAATGTTCAATCATAGGCCTACTGGAAGTCTCAAGTAACCGGCAACATATGGAATATGTACTGTACATGTTCAATCCCAGAAAACGGCGTATTCTGGTTGCATTGTTCTGTCTGACCTAACCCGTATTTCCAAATTTCAAAGCCTCGGTTGCATTTTACTAATAATTTATCCATAAGGTTATATTATACTCGTATTATAGAAACTAAGACAAGTCAGAAAAACAAATTCAAACTACTGTTTCTAAACTAGCATTGTTTGACATCTGTGTGATAGACAGACTGACAGACAATAGCCCGTTGCATTTCGCTACATGAAACAACCAGTGGGGAAGAGCATGGGTAGAACAAACGAAAGAGACTAAATTTGCTTCAATTCAAAATGCGAAGAATCCATGATTAGAAAATATGATGGAACAAAAAATTTTGATGGTATCATTTTATATAATTTTTCAAAAATAAAATGATATAGAATGATGTCATTTTATCATTATCGATCTTTGCATAATAATGATTTTCCATAAACATATTTTGTGACTATTGCTAGTCGATGCTATTCATAGCTTTCGTTCAGCGCCTTTGAATTATCTACATGCTAAATCTATTACATTAGCCAGCAAAGACATAAATTTCGCGTTATAACAAATCACAGATATAAAAATAGTTACTTTGACCATTTAAATCCAGGTGGTCCGTGCCGCTGGTGCCCGATACTTCCAGGGGAAGCATTAAAATTTGCATGGTGTCATGCCCCTCTTGTAGGCATTGGCCGATGATTTAATCTTAATTTCATACATCTATGCAAACATTTTGTCATTGCATCGATGCTTTAATTGAAGATTATACAACAGAAGTGGCGGGACAGCGGCTAATGAATCGGCTGACATTAATGTAATCATCCAAATCCAAAAAAGGTAGAACGTGTCAAATGTGCTTCTGTAGTACTCCTAGGAGCGCAGAATGAAATGACGTCACCAATGTAGCATTTACAACCACCTCGGATATTCATTCAGCTTTAAGTCCAACGAATGAGAAGAAATAGCATGACATTTTAGTGACGCCCGAAAATGATTAGTTAATGGAAGAAGGACTGTTTCAAATATTGAAACAAATGCAGCAGATAGAAAGCTTCATGATAATGACAAAATACGTGAATATTCATGTAATAGTCTCCATGTAGAAGAAGTCAACAGTCAAACGTTTCAAATGATGGAAGCACGTTGATGGTCGCGTGCAACTAGAAGAAAGATTTTTCGTAGATTGCGTCTTCAGAATTGGTACAAAATCTCAGCATCAGAAAGCCACTTTCGAGCTTCATGTTTCTCTTCCTTTAGACTCAATATATCGATTATGGTTGCAGAAATATGAGGGGTTTAAATAGCTAATTGATGCGATGTCTCAAAGATAATAGGACAAAATAGGAATTGGGACCAAATGTTATTAGATGCTTCATCACCGCAAAAACCAGCAGCTGGCTAAATACAATCCCTGTTTCAGCACTTGCGACCCGCCATATCAATGGAACATTTCGCATAGCATGGAGAAGTGTGAGTGGAGAAGTTTGTCAACCTCATCACTGGCGATGAGGACGCTTTGTGGACAGGTTTGGACATCATGTACTCATTTAGTGCTGGCCGTCTTCTGCGACATTCAGCTGTAAATGACATCATTCGTCGTGTTCTAAATGTAGCAAGTGTCCTGTCATTTTGGAACTTCCTTGACTGACCCGTAAAGATGGGAAGAGATCAGATTCTATGACAAATTTCTCATACAGGTCTGATCGTTATCTTCAGTGAGACGCAGGGGTTGTCATTCGAAGTCACATATTAGCAACACGTGCGTCAAAAGTTCCTCTGCTACGAAAGCCGATGAAATGAAAGTGCGAAAGTAAGCTATTCCATCTTCGTCAATCAATATCTGCTTGATCATCTCGATTTTGAAACTTCCGGAGCTTGGGATCCTGAAGCAATCAGACGTTTGACCGATTTTGGTCGACAGATGTGTGTCTGACAGAGTGACAGTGCAGGTGACAGTCGCCAGTTTGTCTTATGGCTAGAGCAGCGGATTTTATTCGCCATCGTCCGAGGAAATTCCACGCGCATCACTAATCCTTTGAGGAGCAATATTTGATGCCTGAATTTTCGCTCTTTGTAATTATACCGCAGTCTCTTTTTGAAGGCTTAATCACGAACAGCACACTTAGCACATTTTTTCTAAGATAGCGATCATTGCGTATATATGACACATCAAGAACATGCATATTAGCATCAAAAATTGCAAGTTTATATAAAATACAAGTTTATTGAATAACAGATCTAAAAAAATCTACAATTGCCTCATCACAAAGCGTCAATAATAGAAAAATTAAATTTGAAATTCGAGGGAACAATAAAAAGCTTTGATTTTTGTTTCTCGATGCACGCACCTTTGATTAAGACAAACAAACTTATCAACTACAGTTTTAAGAAGCCAAAACGGCAGGTCATAAAGATATTTTGACATTTTGTGGGTGGATCGTCAAACGTCGATAAAACTTCCTCAGTTTCTGACTTACATCGCATCGGAACCAAATGACTTCGATGCAGAGCAGCAGAAGCCCTAATAAATACAGACTTCCGACCAAGATGAATGCTCCACTAACAGATTCAACGTCAAGTTGCCCTTGGTGAGTAGCACTACTCTGACATAATTTGCTGGCTCTCCACCATCTCTGGATCCACCTTTGAATAAGACCCGACTGTTTCATAGCCATTATTCTGCAAGTTCACGAAAGCGCTGTTTAAAATCTAAATGGTTGAAACTACAGATATAAAATCTATGTGATTTATTAACTAATTCCTGAATTTGCTGGCAAGATCGCTGATGTAGTGCAATGGCATGCTGCGACGGTCGACATCACATTAAATATCATGACAAAATTAGCAGTTATGTCTCATCAGCAACGATAGCTTAATGGCTACCGAATTGTGCAGCTGCCTCGAAAGTGAGTGGTTGGAGGTGACTGGCATTTGTCGGTTTGGTTGATGTTTTGCAAATAAACTTGCTCGAATGAATGAAAATCTGTCATTACCTTTTTGAAATACAGCAATTGAAATTATATTATTGGGAATGTACCTTATCATTACGATAGCAGTTAGGGAACCTTATATAAATGCGTTTAAATTTGTTTTCTAGCTTTTTTGAATATAGTTGGGCGATGTAACAATATTTCCAACATTAACTAGCGGAATGATTTTTCTCGATTTAGCCAACAACAAAGGTTGCAAAAGCTATGTCTGACAGTCTGTTTTCATGGCCTATTTTATGTATTTTTGTCACATAATCGCTATGCAAAATACCAGAAATTTATGACTGAAATACCAGTTATCGATCATGACATTATTGTGCAAAAAATATCGACAATAGATCGATTGCAAGCACTTTATAGCGACAAGAAGACCGACAGCCAGAGTACATATCGTATAAATAATATGGGCGATAATGCCCATGTATGGTATTAAGATTTGATGTCAGTGATGCAAGTAAATTACATGGCACTAAGGCTAAAAGTTTGTCGTTTTGCTTTGGTAGGCCTTGTATATCTGAAGTATGCGCAGCAGCAATCAAAAATCATAATGGAATCAATTCATCGTAAGCAGTTTAATTATAACGTAAAGCATGATTATTGCATGTTAACGTTAATGATGTAATAGATAATATTTTCGTTATAATAGCTACTAAAGCAGTGAACAATAAAATGAAATAAAGGAATTATGCATCTATCCTCCAATTTTTTAGTACGTCTACTATTGAGTAGATCAGTGTATAAATTAGCATTTTTTCGATTAAAAATGATACTTCCTCAGATCCCGAGCGGCCATATGAGACGAAACAGACATCTAATCGACAGAGCTGTGCAATTATGTCATATTTGAAAATTAGAGGTGTAGGAAGTGGAAAGACACAGTATTCATGAGAAATGAACGACAAATATCAGTCCATATAGGGCATAGCTAATCACATAATTAATAATTCTCGATTCCTCTAACCCTGAGTATATAATTGCTGGTATTTTCTAATTTACATTTGATGCGCATAACCATCGACCATCGCCATTAAGAATATGTGCTTGTAATATTGCAAAGATTTTCCTTCAACAGCGTTACATGACTCAGAAAACTGCAGCTGATGCTATTTATTGTCAATGTACACTGACTTAGGCAGCAAATGCATTTAAATGTTTTCTGTTGCCATAATACAGAGCTTTTGATGGATTTTAGCCTTTATTTCACAGGCGTCCCATAAAAATCCCACATATAGGAATTCCCATTTGATAAAATCCATTTCCGCACCACAATGTGAATTCGAGTTCCCATGACAACTCTGGAAATGGGAAGATAATATGCACTTACCCATCCACTTTTTAAACTTGTGTCCTATTCCTATTAATCCGTAGTCCCAGTTTGACAGCTTTGCAACTCAATGTGGACCTACTATGATGGTGCGATCGTCTCTTTTGTCATTTCAATGACTGCAGCGGAATTCCTCTTTTTGCTAAAACACTGAAGATGATTTAAAATTTTAAACATCAAGCCTTTAAAACATGCTAGGTCCTATCATGACTTGCAAATCTAGACTGTACTGTAAATGCATACAGTGGAAATCATATTGCTTTCAAATTACTGATGCATGTAAATAGTGACTTACTGATAATTGAAGGCGTCTAAAAAGTATGCATTCGTTGGAACTGGAAATCCAAACCCTGCTACATTGAAAAGATCGGAGAGAACCATTAAATTTTCACAATCCTCTAGTGCACGGAAGCGCAGCTGAGACGCATCAGATATATATGCCCAACTACGCTCACTTTTAACAAGCGCTATTCCTTGGTCGGTTTCGGTGATCTCGGGCATCCCGGACATCATCGCATACACTTGTGAATAAAGTGATCCACTGTCAGCTTGCTGAAATTAAGCAAAATCGGTTTTGAGAAATTTAATGAAATATAATGTACCACACTCCCTCGTTCTCTAAAGAATTCAATAATAAAACTTTGGTTTCTCTTCCAAATTCATCGACTATTGATAGTGATGGTCTTTCCTACATTATTCTGAAACGAGTTGCTAAGCACATTTCTCCACTGTTTTCTAGAACCTTTACGTCTTCGTCTTTTACCTCAACCATTCCAGACGGATGGCGCACTGTGATTGTCACACCAATACATAAATTGGGATCCAAAAATCTTATAGAGAATTATAGACCTGTATGCGTTTCTAGTGCAATTCTTCGTGTGATGGAACGTATACTGAGACTCACTTCTTGATTTTTGCCAATGTAATGACATCATAAAACCTTCTCAGCATGGATTTTTGCTTCACAAGTTTGTTGAATCAGCTGGATTGTGTTTCTATGACGATCAAACTAGAAAAGTTGATCAAAACTTCAATGCTGATGTTCTATTTTTGGATTACATCAAGGCATTTGATAGTCTATCCCATACTCGCCTCGTCTCTAAGCTATTTAGGTATGGATTTGGTAACTTGGATAAAGGACTATTTTACAGAAAGTGGCTTTCAAAGGATATTTTTCATCTTGCGCTAGCATTCATAGTGGCGTTTTGCGAGGCTCTGTCTTGGGTCCGATATTATTTTCTTTGTATGTAAATGACTTTATGAAAGAATTCAATTCAGTAAAATAGTCAAGTATGCGGATGACATAAAGATTTTACATGCCTGATCAGCTACAAGCGTTGATAACTCAAATCCTGCTCGTCTTCTCCAACGTGACATAATATGTAATCTCGAAAATGGCATGAAATTGAATGCTGATGTAATACATTTCGGAAGATCAAATGTTTAGGCCTCCTTGGTTTTATCTAGGTTAACAGTTCCTGTAGCCGCTAAATATAAAGATCTGGGCATTGTCATTACAAATCAGTTATCTTTCGATGAGAACATAGTCATAATTGTGAACAAAGCCCGCAGAAAACTTGGTCTCATTACAAGAAGTTTCTGTCACCATGAAGTGAAAACATTGGGTTCATGTCCGTCATGTTCTAGAATATGGCAGCATACTGTGGCAGCCGTATAAAGCAAAATACACCGATCTGGTCGAGAGTGCACAAAGGCGAATGTCTGGACAATATCCAAAAATAATGCACCGTGAACATCGAGAGAGACTCAAAGAGCTAAATATCTTATCCTTGAAGGCTCGCCGAATTCGTTATCAGCTTATATGCATGTACAAGATTGTTCATGGTCTGGTTGACATTAATTTCGATGACTTTTTTCATTTCATAACTGCCTCACGAACTCGTGTCATCTCCGTATATATCCAGAATTTGTCGAACACAATTATCGACACAACTTTTACACCGTATCAATCGCAAAGTAATGGAACATATAGTGTGACGATGATATAAGCGTCAACTCTATTTCTAAATTTAAGAAATTTATATAAGATTATATATATATATATATATATATATATATATATATAAGATCAAATAATAGAATAAATCAAAATGGTAAATAATATAAAAACCAAAAAAGCACTCAAGGAAAAGTCAGAAGTATCAAAATTCCCGACCGGTTTCGTCCTGATCTAAGCAGGCTAGTCATGAATACATATGAATACTCAATATACATAAAATGAAACATAGACATTATTCTATATTTAACTGAGGTCTTAGTAAAGAAATTTCTTTTCTAAGACCTAAGACCTTAGTAAAGAAATTTCTTTACTAAGACCTCAGTTAAATATAGAATAATTTCTATGTTTCATTTTATGTCTATTTGAGTTTGAATAAATCATTTTCATTAATGGTCTCACGCCAAATCATTCCAGCACTACAAGCATTTCCATCCATGTCATTTCATGTCTATGCCTTCCATTTGGGCTATGTATCTGATTCCAAATACAGATATTATTATTATTACTATGCATTCATTACTATTTATTAAGGTATATTTCAAGGAGTTAATTTTATGAGCTCTTGTCTTCAAAAAAAAAGTCAAAGCTCAAGCCAAAAGCATTTTTCACAGAGCCGTTGCTACTTAGGCCAGTCGGAACAACGGTTGTCAGGATTTCATTTCTGCGATGACGCACTGACACTCATCAGCATGGATCCGATCGGCGCCTGAGCAATACCAACGTTCTATTGCGGACATAATTAAACGTAGGCTACATGTAAATAGCCTCATTATTAGAAAACCGAACAGGTATAAAACTCAGGTATAAAACTGAGACATTGTAACTTAAGATATACAAACGAAAAACAATCAATGAGGGCGGAAAGACTGAAAACATATTTGCTCGGTATAACTTGTTAATATTACAAGTTAAGACCACCTACATATTCATGAAATTATGATGAGAAGATTGACTGCCTTTTATACATATAGCTTTTCTCATATTCAAATGATATAAAATTGACAGAAATCTGTCAACCTTTTACAGATTGCAGTCTTTGTGAATTATAAATTTCCCTTTGTAAAGCTTCCTTAGAGAAAACAAAGAACATTTTTTAATATGAGTTGGCGGAAACCCAATTTTGAGTTCAGGCTTCAAAGCAAAAACTAGAGACCTAACTATTTTTGAAAAGTTATACCAGAAGGAAGTACAGAAGGCACAATCTGATAGGCAGTCACAACAACCTCGCACCTTTGATCTTGGTGGTTTAGTTCCTCTATGGTTCAGTTGATGTCTCAAAAGCCGAAAATGCCTATTAGTTTAGCAAAACCATACATAGCTACATATGCCTAACATGTATCTACATATACTCAAGAAAATTTATTATCCTTTTAACGAGGTTGCTCTTTGTAAGTGTATCATTACAATCACAGACTAAGGTATAATGATTAAGAAAACTTCCAAATGTTAATTTTACATACCTGAAACAATGTGTAAGCATTGGTGCCAGCTTTGCACAGAGGAAAAAGTTTTCCTTGTCCTGGGATATCCGCCAACATGGATACACTGCTATCAGGAATGTAGAGACTCATGTAAGCTGTAAGATCTGCTGTATAAGAAGTCATTATTAGTACCGTAAATATCCACCAAAATCCCAAAAGGATTCTCGCGGAGTGTGCTTGAGGATAGAAGTCCTGTCCTGGAATGAAAATGTTGGATGTTGTTGTTTGATTCAACACCTGAATAGTAAACAGTAGGGTGTACAATCCCTTGATGCAATACCCGATCACTGGTTTAAACCCAGTCACAACCGCGAAATATTGTGCACATCTTGTTCCTTTTCAAGAGTTTCTAAACTAAACGACTGACCGATAACGAAGTCAATCCCGAAGAATTCCGGGATTTGAATCCCAAAAATTTTAAAGATCCCGGGATCCTGGAGAACTGGGAAAATGATAAACAACATGCAAGGAGCTATACGACCGATTGAAGAATATTTTGCTTCGCGTAAATGAGCAAGTGTAACCAAATAGTCTGGGATTCAGAGCGAGTTTCTGAGGCGAGCGAGGCTGAAAGTGAGACTGTCATAGAATACTGGCTACTACGAATCTGCGCACCTGACGAATTCTATCCAGTTCCTCTTTTAGCGAGAAAAATGCATATAAATCCAATGGGAGGCACATTCAAGTTTTCGGCAAAAATAGATTTTTTATGTTATAAGTTTGTTTTTCTTATTGACTGAAAAGTTACAAGTTTAGAGCCATAGTTTCTGGCATGGAATGTCTTCATGTAATTTCCTTCCACTTGCATGTGCTATTATCAGGCATATGATCGGTGGTATATGCGAGCATGTGGTTAAATGTGGATAAAATTGGCAATTTGCTTGCTGATTCTGAATATGTTCAACTTAATGGACATGTAGATGTGCATGATGGAAAATGACTTGAAGACATTCCATGCCAAAAATTTGGCTCTCGACTTAGTACTTTTCATCTAATCAGAGAAAACCTAGAAAATCTCATTTTCATCGTAATCTTCAATCTGCTTTCTATTGAATTTACACGTGTATTTCTTTCATCCTGTGTGTGACAAGAAGAGGATTCGGATAGAACTAAGCAGACGCGTGGATGAACATTGGCTATAAGGTGTACATCATTCTGTGCAAGTCTCATATTTTCGGCCTCTTTCCCTACAAAAACTCGTTCTGGCTGTTGAACTGTAAGTTTTGCTCATCATTACATCATGAAAGACATTACTTAATAAGGATTGAAATATCGATCTGGCTGGCGTTTCTTCATGACACAAAGGCCTATCTCGAAGCTTCCTTGACAGCAATAAAAGCATAATTAAAACTTGCGATAAAGTATAAAATTTCCAATGCGCAAACCTGCTAAAATATTAAGGAAGAATGATGCAACTTTGTAAATATTGTTTACGTAAGATCATTTCATGTTTGATCCACCGCAGGTAATCCGTGATCATCAACAGCAGCTTCACAGAGCTCATTAACAATTTAGTGCAATTATTCACGCTCATTACTTGAGATTAGTGTTCAAGATACTCAATGTACGTTATTTAAGTTTTAGCAAATTGCAATCACTGATGTAGAAATGGAGCAATACAATAAGGTCCCTCTACATCAATACTTGCAATGCGCTGACCCTTGACCTAACGTGTCGTATGGAATGTACAAAAAGTTCTTCTCCTCTATTTAATTAGTGGCCTGATTCACAGATTTAACTTATTATATAAGGTAGAGCAGAGCAGAGCAGAAATTGACTCAAGATCGCGACACGCGCATCAGAAGACCTGGAACCGGTCAACCGGCCCGATCCGGTATAAAATTTCGGTTCTAGGACAATTATATAACTTTTGATAGAATTTTATAGATTATTGTTCAATTCTCACGTAAATTCTCAATTTGCGACGTAGTGAAGCAGTCAAGATTTGAACAAAAAGCAAAAACTGATAGCAAAGCACAGATTGCTTGTATTCTAGCAGCTTTACCAACTCGACCACAGAATCAACACTGACTAAAGCCAACAATGGATTTAGTTAAATCGATCTTCAAAAACCAATGATTGCGTACGGTCACCAATTAATGATATCAGCTCCAACTTTGCAGAGTCACAATGAAGAGACCGATGAACAATACTATATCGGTATAGGATTCTACTAAGAACACCTATTAGTAGGGATAATTCCACACGCAGATGATGGATTCCAATGGCACAAAGACGCGAAGCACAGCGACGAGCACATAGACGAAAACTTAAGGAAAATTCACCCAGGGAAACCGATATCAGGCTCAATGACAACAGCATGTGACAACAGGGAGCGCACAAACCGACCGATCCCGTTCACGTTTGTTGAGATGTTGAGACCACAGAATTAAATTGTTTAACTGCATCACTTTGCTAGAAGTGCAAGCTGATTCAAAATTATGGCACATGCAGGAACTTACTAAGTGGGCAAAAAGAATTTTTCAATGCTTTACAGAGACATATGAAAAATAGTCATGCGTCGACTGCGGATTGCTGTGAATTCCTTCAAAATGCTCCGATCGCTACGATTCTTTCATATTCAAAGAATTCAGATCATCGCGCAAAATTTTTCTCGATAATTTTGGTCCTTCTGATCATTATTTACAAAGTTAGCAGGCGGACGAAAAAATGTTCACAAACTTCTCTGTAGAGCTTGATGCCGACTGTGTCTCTTTGGTGTGATCCGGTTGATAACAGTCACTGAAACTTCGGACAATTTGGCGTGTTTAATGTTGAACTGGCTGCTTATTGTTCGATTTCCATGGTATTATGTCATCAAATTGTGCCATTTCATTAACGTTACATGTTCCAATGTTTCCTTTCTAGTCAAACAGAAGAAGAGACGACCTGTCTGATTCTGTGGTTGAAACATTCAAGAAAGTGTGAATTTTCGAATCATCCGCTATATCAGTTTTATAAATTGTCAGTTACAGGACATCATAGTCTTCCATATCACTCAACCGTGAAGGATTCTAAGATGAAGTACCGGTATGACCTTATTCTTGTACCGGTATTCTAGCTGAGCTTTAAGCATGATCCCTAAGCTGTAGGTATGAAATTGTTTAAAGCAAACATATCCATCTAATCGCCAAAAAATACAATCTTCATCTATGCAGTTCTCCTAGCAACTGGCAAAGAAGAACAAGATGAAAATTTGACCAATCGGAGTATAAAATTGTGAGCCGGTTAAGCCTCTCTTAAGTCCCTGATTTACCTTGTTGGAGGAAGCTGCCAAGAACTGACCATAAGTTCTCTTTTATAGATATTTCGTCGGTGATAGCTTCCTCAAGTTTCATATTCCAGGCAGATAAGGGACTGAAATAACTGAACAGGAAGAGAAGAATCCCCGTTCCACACAAAGCCAAAATCACTGCAATCCACGACTCTGTTCGAAATGGCATTAGCATGCGGAACATTTTGTTTGATTCTCCAGGCTTCGGTATCAAGATTCCTAGCCCATCCTCCATAAAAGGCTCCGTGAAGTCAATCACGCTCTCACGGACTGCTGTAATTGTAAATGGACCAGCAGCAAAATCCATTTCCTAAAATAAAAAGACTTGGTCAATCAATAATAACCACTCAAATTACTCTTATTGGCACACTACCTAAGCATTGTTAACATCATAGAGATAAACTTATTTGTGCTTGGATTAGTCTGAAGCGGACATGATCCTATTCCCGCCATTGTATGCAATCATAGAAATGGATTGTTTGTCTGAAGTTGACTAGAATGGAAATTGACTGTAGGTCGTGGCACATAGTGGCATGAACCACCAATGGCTTAGAATTACACCTGTGACTGATTCTAACACAACGATACAGCCGTTGACTAGTGTACATAAGTGAAAATGTGGGCGATTTTTGTGCCACTATTGTGTATTGCATAATAATAATAGAATTTTATTGCCAATACAAAAGCGGTATATGACATGGTATGGTACAGTACATCAGGCATCATACAGAATCAGCAAAAGGAAGAAAACTTTACAAAAGATTTGTTGTACATGGCGCTGGTTCCTTTCTTAGGGAGCAGAGTTATTTGGTGACGGATGGTGCAGGACAGTTCTTTACGAATTACAAAAAATTGGGAGAGGGGATGAGTGGACTTATTTTTGACAATTTTTACAATCAAACGCTGACAGGTTTCATTCAACATGTTAGTAAGGGAAGGTTTATTTACAACGCCAGCCCAACGCCTGGCCAAACGATCAAGTTTCTCTAGTTTCCTGTATTTACAAATGTTCAAGTCACACATGGGCGGCCAACAAAAAGTTATATGGAAGAAAACGAAAGACATGTAGGCGAGCCAGATAGAAGAAACACAGTTCGAATTACAACGAAGCCTTTTTACAAGCGAGAGACCTCGACAGCACCTTTTGTACAATTCTAAAAACTGGCGGTTCCATGATAAATCCGCCTCACAGTAAACTCCTAAAATTTTTAGAACTGAAACGCATTCAATAACATGATCGTTGATATATACAGTTTCAACAGAAGCAGTGGAGGAGCGAGAGATACACATGTACTTGGTTTTATTTACATTAATGGACAACTTCTTTTGGAGGGACCAGGCAGAAAAAGCATTCACAACAGGTTGAAAATCATGATATAAATCTACGTTATTTAGATGGATGAGGGTAATGTCGTCAGCATATGCAATAATCTTGGTTTGAGGTAAAGCAGGGAAATCATCAACAAGCAGAATAAAAAGAAGGGGACCTAAGATAGAGCCCTGAGACACACCACTACTAACTTCTTTCCAAGGAGTAGCAACACCATCTACAAACACGCGTTGTTTCCGGTTACAAAGAAAATTTCCAATAAAGCGAAGCGTAAAGGGTTCACAAAGAAAACGATCAAGCAGGGTCTCTAAAAGAGTTTTGTGACTAATACTATCAAATGCCTTTTGATAGTCAATGGCCAGGATATTTACAAAGTTTTGTGGGTTGGAGGTAATATGTTCAAGAACAGAAAGGCGAATGGCTAAAACTGCATTTGTACAACCCCCGAAACCATTGGAAACAAACCCAAATTGGCGGGTATCAAGATCGTGATTGAGGGACGGTAAAATAACGCACTTTTTGATAAGTTTTTCAAGGATTTTACTGGGGAAGGACAGTATCGAGATGGGACGAAACTCAGAGCTATCCTTCTTTGGTAAAGGGGTGACATTAGCCAATTTCTAAGGGCTAGGAAAGGAACCAGTGCGCAGGCATAAGTTATACAGTAAAGTAAGAGGGGTGACGAGGACGTCAGCAAACATGCGATAAAAATATCCGGGGAGACCATCAGGACCTCTGGAATTAGATTTAGCTTTACTTTTGCATGAAGCTTTACTTCCATTCTAGAGGTTTTATTGCTATCAATTTCTATGTGTGCAGTGGTGGTAGCAAGCGCAAGACATTGCTGTAGAGATTCTAGTGATAAACGCGATAAATTCATCAAATGAAAATGTGATTCACACCGTTCAACTGTTCGCGATCTAAATTTCCTGACAGTATACGTTTTATGTGGTGACAATCCTCTGGTTCGTTAGAATTCAAGTCTGAATTTCCATTACGTTCAATAGAAAATTGATCTTCTTGTCCCTCGAGACTAGTTTCGGCCATGCCTATCAGTGCTGATTTATGTCATCTCAAGACCGAAAAAAGCAGACAAGGCAATTGATCTCTGTGGTTTACATTCTTATCTCCAGTTAATGCTGGTATGAGACAAAAAGGCACAGACTTAATTTATAATTTTTTGTTTTTTTTCGGATTTTTGATGCAAATTAACACAATGCAAAATTGAAGGAGCGTTTTGCCATAGAACCATCGAAACCATCAAGCATGCAACACTACTCATGCACATCTAATTATCAATGTAGCACTAGAACTCATATTTCTTGAATCCATGGTATGCCAAATCTGACAGAAGGAAATGCCAATGTACTTATTTTCAATTTGAAATATCACATTTTCAAAAAAATCTTCGCTGGACAAAATGTTCTGGTTATGTTCGGGGCAGGTGAGCGCATTCATTTTTCGAAAATCTGTTGAACTGATGTAATGACTTTGCACGTGAGTTACCAAAACAATGAGGCAAGAATCAAACAAGTAACTTCGAAGCCAGTGATTCTAAGTTGAAACAAGCGAGAATTTTGTGCATCTATCAATGCATCTGCATAAATCTTCAGCTGCGTTCTAGAGCTTCAATTGTTCCGATTCTCGATATTCTTCATTCAATTCTTGAACTTCCTTTTTAATTTATTTTAAGTTTTTTTATACTGTTTTGATTTTAATACTTTTTTCTTTATTGCTTTTTTAGCTTTTATAGTTTACTTAAATTTTATTCAGCTTTGAACTTATGTAAATTGAACAGTTATGCTTTATTCACATACATGATCCCAAGGATCGTAAAAATAGAAATATTGTGAATAATATTACATTTTGAACTACCTTGTACGAAATCTCAGAATACTCCAGGAAAAATGCGATATTTCCCCAATAATGTAGACTCTTATTTTTTGGTTTGTGTAAGGTTTCCGGAAAATGTTTTCAGTTACCTTCAATTCATTTTGTAACGACATATCAGGTCACACTTACCCCTCGCTTAACATAGCCAACCATGCCATTCCACGTTCCGTCAGAGTTAGGAGCTCCCCATTTTCCATCTGGTGGTTCTTTTAGCTTGTACCTAAGAGGTAAAGAGTCTTTAAAAATGCAGGAAGTGGGGAATGGAATGTAGCAACAGATAATGCAGAATCAATGTCTGATATACGCTTGAGATTCGTGTATTCTTTTCCTTTCTGATATAGTGAGTTCGCGAGCATGACAGTCTACACCAGTGGCTCCAAAGTGGGGGGAATTCCTCCTCAGGGGGAAAGCTATTTTTCTAAAGGGGAAAATATCAACGTTGCAGCTGAGGTAAAAAATCGAGCATGCTTATACATGCGTGACCAGAATTATTCTATATTTCCGGTGAAATTGAAGAAATGAGTGAGATTCCCCTTCAGTGAGGCCGCTGATCAAATCTCCGATGGCGACTTTGAAATAAAGGGAGAGATAATCGCTGTGAAGAAGATTCGTCGCTTGAAACAGAGTCTAAGGAAGCATCCCATCCAGAGCTCTGGATTCGTCGACTGAACCAGTCTGCGAAATTAGCGGCAGCTGCTCTCTCAGTGTTAAAAGCATTGCTTTTGATTGACCCCATATCTCGAGAGTGTGAATCCGCATTCATTCAAATTTCTATCATTAATATATATATATATATATATATATATATATTGAAATAGACTGCCTGCCGAAACCGACACTCGCGTTGCTTTGGCTTCCACTCAACCGCGCATTGATAAACTCGTAAAAGCTAAGAAACATCATCCTTCTCATTGATAAAAAGCGGTCACTGCCTGAAGTGGGAAATCAGGTTTATCTGGATCGAAGGGAGAACGTTACTATAAAGTTTGGGAGCCACTGATCTATACTATTTCTCACCACGATCACTCACTGGAAATTAAGTTGTAATGCCAATTGATCGAGGATATCAATTGTTAGTCCTCGAACACCTGTCAAGTAGCCGTCTGCCGTAGTGTTACCGGCGTATGAAAACGGAGGAACCTGAAAAATGGAAAAATGATCTCAGCTGACAGACAGGTGTTCAACATTCATGTATGTTGCGTAAATTGACAGCTGTTCTATCCATTTAAGCATGTTCAAGAATGTGCCCAATATGGTTCCTTGTCGACTGTCTGATTTTGGTCCGTTGACAAGTCGATCCGCATGCTTCTAATTCAGATTTTCAGGCTTGGTCCAATAACTGAATGAATTTCATATTCTTTTGCATGCATTATATCATAATATATAAACAAATTATGTAAATAATTTATATAAAAAATCAAGGTTTTACAAATACATCCTCTTTTATACAACAGAACGCTGCTTCCATATTTTTTAGTTTGTCAGATTTTTGATTCAATATACCTCAAACTGCAGCGCTGAGCACAACGCATTTTTATCGCCGAATTATTTTTAAAATGCAATTTTATTTGTCAAGTAGACACATTTTCAAAACGCAGTGGGCGATCTAGGCATTGAGCGACATTGGGAATGGCACTATTAGATTTCTTGAAAAGATTGAAAGTATTTCTTAAAACGTTTCGTTGTGGGGGGACAGCTGACAATAGAGACCACCACTTATGTAGCCTACTACTGCATAACGTCACCTCTAATACAGTGGTACCAAAGCTCGGGGGGGAGGACGGGGATTAGAAAATATGCAGTCATGGCAGTTGAATTATTTGTTTATTTCAGAGATAGATTGCATTTTGACCGAACAAAAACTTGTAAATATGCTGAGTAAATGTCACGATATATATTTCATTAACGCATATTTTTACCTAGCGTGACGGATCTGAGATTGAATAAACAATTAGCCTACAAAGTGGAAAATCATCTGCAAGTATAATCCAAAATGATACACCAGAATGAATGTCCCCTATCGATTAACTCTGAATGAATTTCTGGTATACAAAATCATTATAGCATGCAAAATCTATTCTAGAAGGGGAGAATTTGAATTTTGAGCTGCAAATACATCATTTTAGAAAATTGATAACCTTTGTCTCAATTCACACTTACCTAGTACGCACATCATTTCAATTGAAAAACATGATGAATTATCAATAGAATAATAGACAATCCCATATACATGTACATAGTGTATGTCAAAAAACAGCATTGATGACATTTCATTAATTCAGTTCCATTTCAAATACTTACGAATTTAATTCCAACTATTAGGGTCCTATTATTGAATCCAACAAATTTATTAGGAAAGATATGCAATAGTTGTGTGTCCAATGTGGTGTTTGTTGTAAATACGCCAATTGGTTGGAAAGCGATGTTCTCATTTACAGTTGAAGTTGAGTGCATCCAAACTCCTCTCAATTGACTCCATTCCTGTAAAGAATTATTGGATCATGATATGTTTCCACTTGCATTATGTCTAAATACAGATGCCGGGTATAAAGTTTCAAAATCAGCAAGTTCTCTAAAATCTTGAGGTCGACATAAAAGAATGCGAAAGCTTAACATTGACAGTGATGTATTCTTTATTCATGCAAAACTTTATTAGTCTATTGAGAAGGGATAAAAAAGTGACAGCAAAGGGCACTCTTCCAAGCATTGGAATCAAATCCAGCATATCATCTATAAGTTCACTAACCTCCATAAAGTATTCCATAAACATCCAGCCGAAAGAAGCATTCCCTGAGGTCTGGTTGCAAGATGTTATGACAGTCGCAGTAATACTGCTGTTTGCAATCTTGTCGAAACTTTTCATCATGGCGAACAAGGCCGCAAGCATTCTGTTAACTTGAGGCTGCAATTTTTAAAAATATATAAGATAGGTTGTTGCAATTGATTCATATTTCAAATGTTCTCATGTTCACAATGCTACAACTGCCTACAATCAAGAACTAAGTAATCATTAAATATATACTAATTAAGCCCTGCAGGATCTTTATCATTGTAATTTTTTGATGCATATGCAGGCACCCAACGGTGATGGAAATAGACATCAAACCGCAGCATACGCATGCTTACAACTTAAGCATTAGCAATTAGCATAAAATCATGAGTGGTTTTCGGATCTAATCTGGCCGCGTCGGGTCGGGTTCTGGTATTTTCTTATCGGGTTTGGGTACAATTTCTGGACCCAACTCGACCTCGGTTTTGAGACGGGTACGTTATGATTCAGGTTATCTGGTTCGAACAGATAAGTAAAAGAATGTCATAGTCACGCCAATCCAACTCAAGTCTGTTTTGGTCTGCTAATGTCCCTGGTCGTACTCTAACTAAGTATTTTTTCTAACTAAATTTCACAGTATCGAAGTATTCACGTACTGTACGTATCTTATCATATTCTCACAAGTAAACACATACTGACAATGAAAACTGACGAGCCGCAGCTTGACGGTTGGAACTTGAGTCATAAGAACACTCGTTCGTCCCAGCAGTTGAAAAATCATAATTGTAATAAAAGTTGCTCAAACACTCACAGAATGATTTTGAAGTTGGCAGTTGAAAACTGTTTTGAACCAATACGACATGTTGTAATTCAAATAATAATTCTGGCAGTCGGCTTCATCTTGAAATGGCAACATTCGAAGAGCTGCAACGTTTGGGTAGGGAGAAGATGTATTGGATGATGTATCACTCAACAATTGAAGCAATTCAGCCTGCGGTAAATCGTCATCCGCCAAAATCCAGAAATATTGCTGATTGAAATAACCAGATGCTCTTGCCTGACCAATGAAAGCCACTTATGAATTGCATATTAGTGAAGCAAAAATGCCAGTAAATCTTGATATGGGTAATTATTACCATTACTTCTAGCAATATTTCGTGAAATAATTGTCATTTACATCTCTTAGAATGTAAATTCACCGTTATAATATGGTTATTATTTTGGACAATTACCGGTAATAAGTGCCCTTTACAACACTAGTATACATGGATGTGTAAGATGCTTGTTGATATAAATATATATCACTTCATAATATCATGAAATTCGCCTACATGCGCACCTCAAGGGCAGATAAAAAACGGCGATACACTCGGACTGCCGATAGAAGCGAACTCGTGGTATTTTATCATATTTATGTACTACCTGTACATACAAAAGGCTCCTGTCATGCAACTTCTTGAATTAAGTCACTATATCATAGGCTTATATTTCTTCTGCATATTGATAGATTGATGTATGAAATGCAAGTACACATCTCTCTTTTCTTGAAGACAAGAAGCCTAGTCAAAGAGAAAAGTCACCAGAAATATGAAAAGTCACCAGGGCATATATGAAAATACGACATGTATGCAGACATGTGTTTGCGTGTCGATAACGCTCTGCTGACGATATTCGAACAAGCACAGCAAAACAAACAGTACTTATGGGTCATCTCCCCCCTCCCCCAGGTTTCCACATTTGTCTGAAATATGCAAAAATGAATGAATCGTCACCAAACTTCATGTAGACGTACTTAAGCATATTTTCTACCCACATACAAAAATTATGCAGATCGGACAAATACTTTTTGCATTACAGACGGTATCGTGAAGTGTAGCGATTATCAACAGATTGATCTGATTTCTTCGGATCGACATATTGTTGTTACTCGTTAGTGCATTGTTCTCTCTCCCTCTTCGTTTCATCCACTGCTATTTGAAATCTTCCCACGACCACTACCTTGCCGCACCTTTCTTAAGATAGACATGTTTGGGTAAGGAATGTGGCCTGGTCATCATCACTTCACGAGCTGTCTGGCAACTATTCTGCTAACCTCAAGTGCCTTGTGCTGAGACGATGTGGTCAGAAGAAGTCAGATCAAGCTCCACACATCGCTGCACTTCAATCGAATTAAGACACGACGCGGTCAAAAAATTTCGAAGGATCCAGGAAACGGAAGGTGCGAAAGTTAAACAACTACCCTAGTGGGGAATCCTGTAAATAATTAGGTAATTAAAAGTCATGAACGAATGAATACAAATCAATACTAACTGTATAGAGTAACCTACTCCAGTACAGAGTGGGGATTGAAATACGAATAAAGGCTAGCCGACTCAACTTATGACGGGAAGGGAAATAAATTAAAATTCATAATCAATTTTATTTTTTCAATCCAAGAACTAAAATGAGAGTTCGTTATGGACTTGACCAGAATCCAACATGAAAATAGCCAATAATGGTGAAAAATAAGAAAGCTAAGAAACCAAAATTAAGTTTGCTATGTATGGAGTTATCGCCTTTAATTCAAAAAGTACTTGTGCGATTTGCACAAATTTTGGTGTGTGGGTAGAAAATTTTCTCACTTACGTGCGCTTGAAGTTTTGTGACGATTGATTAATTTCTAAAGGCCCACTCACACCGGACGGACCAAAGTGCCTGTTTTCACCGAGCCGTGTGGCGAGGGGCGGGAGAGGAGATATGGAGGGGGTGGCAACTACAAATACCATATCATTATGGACGCTTCTTGTTGCTAAGTAATTAACATAATTCACATTCCTTGTGTTACATGCATTCGAATGAACCCAAACAAGACACTATAATAAGATATTTTTCCGAGATAGTTAACTGACGTACTCAGTTTTCAGAATTTACATGAAATCAGATGCAACATTTCCACCATAATGACTCGAAAATGATATCTAAACGACACATTCTCGAGGATGTGCAGAGACATTTTGCATTAAATTTACGAGCGTGAAGAAAGCGTCATGTAATCAGGTTCTGAGATCCTCAAGTTTCATCAGACGAGAACAGTTCGTTATCAATTGAAGTGTTGCTAGGGGCAGTCTATTTTGGAGTAATATCCGAGTAATTCTATGATGAGTTTTGGTCGACCAGCAGTCTAGAAATTAGGCTCTGACAAAACAGTCTAGATAATAGAAGCGCACTGAGTTCAGTATGATATGGCGACAAAAAGGCATTCCGTACTGTTAATTTTCGTTAAGTATTCGAATCTGCAGAAATTATTCTCTTGAGTATCAAAATCTATAAGTTGTGGTTGTCGTATGATTTGAGGGAATATCAGATCAGATATTTCACTGCTGATACTATTCACAAAAATCAAGTGAAATCTATCCTTTTGTCAAACTGTCAACACAATTATAAGCTATATAAACTGTTGTCACGCACTGTGATGAGCATAAGCGATACAAGCGAGCATTTTCAAGGAGAAAAAATGGCTGCTGTTTGCAAAATAGATACCAACATCATCTTCTTCGTGAAACTTCCATTTAAATGAAGTGTGTTTCAACTAAATTGGCTCAGAATTCTACGATCTGCATCAAATAAACGATATGTAGAGTTTTGATGACTTCATCATAATGCTTGAAGGAGACCGACATTGATAAAGTTATTTTTTCATTAGTAAATTAAGTACGGATTACTATTTAGTGATTGACATTGCAAATTAATCGTTCGGATATGGGGATTGCTATAAACTACAAAATTTTGCGAAAACTAATAATTTGAAATTTCACATTAATAAAGAATAGGGTTTTAAGGACACACACATCATTCACACATTTTCATTCATAGGGTGACAAGGTACAGGTGACAGATCATGAAGTAGAATTGACGCACGGATTGAATTTAATCACAATACCATCTTTATTAACTTACATCGTCTATTCTATAGTAATCGGGAGTATCACTCTATCGAATATTATCAGATAGGTTGAGAACAATAGCAACTTTCTCATCTTCGTTTCCGAAATTCGTTTTTTAGTTAATAAAATGCATTCATGAATTCAATTTCATGGTTAACAAAGTATGAAAGTGCACTGATAAGGGATTTTGATGTTCATTTGGTCAAATTGTCCTCACAGAAGGTCAATTGTCGGATAGCTATGTCGAAAGTCAGTCATTTCTCTGCACGAACATCTGGCAACGTGTGGCGTCAGGTTTCAGTACGGAGGGGGGGTGGGTAGAGCAAGCCACGAGGCGTCTAGGCGCGCGCCGGATGGATTTTCCTATATCTCGTAAGCAAGCCGCGCGTCACTACAGAACTTTTTCTGAAATTACTTCAAGTTTGTTAAGGTTCTGAACGAAAGTTCTGGACGCCTGAGACGCGTCGCCCCGCGTCCGGAGCGAATGGACCTTAAGGTTTGTAGACAAATTTGAAAACGTTGGGGAGGTAACTCATAATTGCCAAATAATTATGCACAATGAATTGACATGGGTAAGATGCGTGTCAAAATTTCTCGATAACTGCTAATTTGTTGCACCGAAATCACAACAGAAAAAGAGATGATGTCTTCAAAGTCCGAATGAATTCTAAATAAGCTCCACTGCGATTTTGGTGAGACCCGAAGAGCGCAGTCGCTATCAGTGAATATTTCATGCGGGAGGATATGAGAAAACGTGCGCCATCGTCACTGCCCTGTTGGACACAAGTTGCTCAGCGGTCTTGCTCGTTCTAAGCGCCAGTAAAGTTCAAATATTCAGGCATCAAACTAGCAAGTAAAACATTCATTTTACAAAATGTCATTAGACACGAGCTGCACGAAGGCAAACGACATAAATTTTACTCACCGATGTTAAAACCGCTACAACATCCACGTGACTATGCAGAACAAAATGCCGTAAAGTTACTCTTTCATTTGCGAATCCCTTGTATAATCGACTGAATGTCGTATTGATCAATGAACTATTGTCAATGGAAAGCACGCCGGTTCGGGATGAGATCCTCTGCTCACTTTTCAGCGTCGAAAGGTAATTAACGACAGTTCCAGCGAGATCTTTTGGAAAAGTAAAATTCATTATTCATTATCACAGTCAAAGCAGGTGGATTACTTCATTCAAGAAC
The DNA here is from genome assembly GCA_907163375.1 of Prostheceraeus crozeri. Lineage (NCBI taxonomy): Eukaryota > Metazoa > Platyhelminthes > Polycladida > Euryleptidae > Prostheceraeus > Prostheceraeus crozeri. The sequence goes on along the minus strand of CAJQUW010008054.1, from coordinate 48,090 downwards.
CGATTGCTGTGTTACACAAATTTCTCATACGAAGGGACAAAATGACGAAATTTAAGAATTTACAGTACATAAAGCCACAAATATTTAATGCGATATAAAATCGAAATGTATAGAGCATAATACTGCAGAAAGTCAGTCATTAGCAAATACTCGCAATCATGCTTCGACTCCTTCCTTGAGCACTCAAGTCCAGATGAGCGGGATCTCACAGATGGTGGGTGACAAAACATTTATTAAACTCTTAAAATGTTGGCCTTTCAAAAACTGCAAATTTGGTTTTACAATTTTTTCCTCTTGGGAGAAGGAAAACCATGAACTTTTGGTTTTCTAAAAAACCCAGCTAGAAATGGTTTTTTAGAAGAGCAGATTTGATTTATCTTATTCTACTTTTCTTAATTTCGTTTCTTGGATGCCACATTTAGGGACGTAATATTCTCAGCATGCAATATTTCATAATCATGCTTATTAAAGCACACAATTGTTTTTGCATCATTTCGAAAGAGTTAAGCTATGTTGAATCTTTTTTCTTCCACTCCTTGCATAGCACTCAGCACTTAAGTACTTAGTGACTTAAGTTGATTAAATTGACTTTGGCGGATAACCAAAGTTATAGTGAAAACTCAACTCCAGTGTTTGAAAAAACAATATGCAGCCTTTGTTTTTTCAAAGATCCAAAGATAGAATTATAAAATCAAGCGGTTTCTTAAAAACCAACAAAAGCAAAAGTTTTTAATAGTATAAGTAATGATGCACATACAAAGGAAACTAAACTGAATTTAACTTGACAATTATTACACAAAATTCCTTTGTATTCCCAGCAACGTCAAATCATAGAACTAATCCTGTCATTATTAGCGCGTATGGACGTATGCGTGCTCTATCCCATTCATCTGCTTGTATGTATCCACATGTGGCTCTTTTGAGCAAGATATGAGCGTTCTGACTGCACTCCTATGTACAGGTAATTCTTGAATTAATTGATTATCCTAATCTAATAATTCCAAAGATTTCTTAAATGCCTCAATTTTTAATGAAATGTGACAAAACAAATGCACCCCTATAACGGAGGCTTGACCAGTCGGGTGCATTTGTGGTTTATGGTGTGATAAAGGATGCGTTCTGTGAGGCACGGTTCAGTATGCATGCCGGTTGCTGATCTTTCAAAATGTAAATAATGCAGCCGAGATGAAATATTAATGAAACTGGTAAATGAACATCAATTATAGTCGGAAACTAATCATTTTTAATCCCAAAAGTAATCCATTAAAAGCACAAGTTTTTTTAATAGTCGCTAAGTTTTGTCAGGCATGTACATACCCGTTCATAAGTTCTTGCGCCACACATCGATGACACTTGAAATGCTTTATTGCTGCTTGATTATCATGATCTCATACATTGTTTCCATCCATGTCTGCAGAATTTTATTTCATTTCGCTTTTATATCAATGCGGGAGTGGAATGCTTCATCAAACCTATGGAAATGCCCTAAAAACAAAATTATTCGCAAAAATAGGTCGTCCAAAGGTTTTTGCGCCTTTGTACTTTCGACTGTAAATGTAGAAGATAGCCAACATAACCATATTCATGGTGATTACAGAAGTTATCTGTAATAGTCTTGCTCGAGTTAATATTTCGTATGACCTCCCTTTGCTGATACACAAGCATTCAATCTCCTTGGGATCAAATTCTTTCTCGCGGGATGTTGCTCGATTCTACAACTGCTACACTCCAGAGGTCTTCACGAGTTATTGGATTCCTTTGAAAAATTCCTCTCTTTCAAATTCGGCCAGACATTCTCGATAATAGACATATTTGGGCTTTGAGCGGGCCATGACTGCAAAAGACAGATGCCATTTTCAGTCAAAAATTCTTTGTGGATGGAGATCAGCGCGCTGGAGCTCCAACATGTTGGAAAGTATATCCTTGGTACATAGTATATCCCCTATACATATGGGGAAGACCGACACTCAGAGCTCTTTGGTATTCCCGGAAATCAGCATTCCTGCTGCATCTTACAACAACTCGAGAAACGCCTCCTCTGATAGCAACCCAAACCATTATGTTGGTTGGAAGGAAACTTTATCGATGGGCGGAAATACTTGACTTTTAATCGATCGCTAATACTCCTGCAAGCGTAAAATCACCGGTTTGGATTGAACTCCAACTTACATTCATTCTAGAAAATTGCTTTTTCCCACTTTGCCAGAGACCACGCTGATCTCCGTAGAGACGATCCAGACTGATTTCTGTGTTAAATTACGGCAGGTACTGTTTTACAACAGCAATGCGTCCAAACAGTGTGCACGTTGGTAGAGTTCCTTTCACTGTAACAACAGATACCCGATTACTCACATTACATTCCTGGTGGACCCGTCTTACTGTCCAAGTGGGAGATGTTTTGTAAGTGCGAACAATTCGACGCTCCATCCGCTTGGTCATTAGACGAGGTCTTCCACATCTCGGACAGTCTATGACAGTTTTGATATCCCTGAACTTCTTTAAAATATATTTGACCGAACACCGACTGATTTTCATTAATATGGCTATTTCTTTTTTTGTAACCCCCTTGTTTGATAGTTCAGCAACTGATCTACGCTGCATTTTTTAAGTTTTGCAAGTCAAAAATGAAGTTGAGCGCGTCTTTTACAGTCTATCGTCGCATTTTACACGAGTTAGTGATATTCGATTATAGGACAGCTCTTCTGAAATCAATATTTGCTCTAGGCGCAAAGACTTCTGGACGACCTCATCTTTAACAAAGCCGACCGAATGCGCCAGATATCAGTGGAATTTTCATTTTTGTCTGATGTCATAATCAATAAAATTTCTCTGAAACATTAGAATTCAATCCGAAATAAGTTTTGTTGAACAATAAGTAAAAGAGTTCGAAAATTCACTAAGTTCAACGTCTTCTGAGACGGGCGCAAAAACTTATGAACGGGTCTGTAGATGTTTATCGCCTTGACAGTGCACATATTATGTAGCCTACTGTCCCTCAAAATGGGACCGCAGATGCCCTTAAAGTAAACACTATTTGTGTGTACTGTGTATATCAAATATACAGAGATCATTCATAATTTCAAACTCTAATATTCACCTCAATTTCTTCAAAATCATGAAAAGTAAATTGTTTTGTCCATGGTTACAAGCTTGAAGCATTTCATTAGTTTTATTTCATGTATCTTTGTGCTCGTGGATCGCATGCAACATACGCACGTTGCATTTATTGAAAATATCATTATCTTTTCTAATATCGAAATATTCCTGACGTTACACCGTTCACCCGTCTTCTTTAGAATTTGCTGTAGTATCGGTTCAAATTTCCACATGATCAAATTCGATGGAGAAAGCAGAAAACATACAAAACCAAAGTGTACAAAACATTCAATTCAAGATTTCTATCTGCTCTAGAAAGTTATGCATTCATTTCGATTTCTGACCACTTACCTGACCCTTCATCTGCAAGAATTCCAACTCTTTCAACTGATAGCTGGGCAAGAATAGTACCAACTGCAGCAGCTACATCATCATAGCTAATTTGCAGGACGTATGAAGTTGGAGCCATCAACTTGACTGAGTAAGAAGAGCAAATTGGATAAGGAATTGCAATATGCGGAATGTAATGCGGACCAATGGCGCTATCAACCAGAAGCGTCTCTTCACAAGTCAACAAAGAGATGACTGCTGATGTTCCATTTTCAAGAAGCTCACATGCTGGAGAGGTAAATAAAAAATAATCAAAAAACTAGTTTCGTTCGCATCTGTCCGAATATTTATCATGCAGTGTAAGTCACTAATGAAATATTGCTGTTGTTCAAAGTACAACCTTCTGGAAAATGATTGAAAGTATACTTCCATAGGCCTGCAAGTAATCGTGCAGGCATACTTATTTTCGTGCTCGTACACTTTACGGCGCCTATACATGTAGGAGCATTCACTTGCGCTAGCCATACAGATAAATATTGATTGATTCATCATCATCATCATCATCATTCATAGCCTATTTGTGTTCCACTGTTGGACAAAGGCGTCAGCGCACAGTTTCTACTTCTTCGATTTTTGGGCCTCTCTTCTCCAGCCTGAATTGTTGAAGAAGATGCCGATTTCATACCTCCACCTGGTCACAGGTTGTCCTCTGCCTCTCTTTCTATATTGTGGTGTCCAGTCCGTCGCTCTGATGGTCCATCTGTTGTCTGCCATCCTCTCAACATGGCCAGCCCAGTTCCACTTCTTGCATTTCGTTTCTAGCACGTCCTTCACCTTGGTCCTGTTCCTTATACCTCGTTTCTCATTCCATCTCTTAAGCTAATGTTGAGCATGCTTCTTTCTATTTTCCTTTGAGCCACTTGAAGCTTAGCTTCCTGGGTTATTGTAAGGGATCGTGCCTCAGCTCCGTATATGATGACTGGTAGCACACACGTGTCAAAAGTCTTCATTTTTAAATACATTGTCACATTACTCTTAAAAATGTTTTTTGCCATGCAAAGGCTACCCATCCTGTGCTTATTCTTCTCTGTACCGGTACTTGTTTTCCTGAAGAATTTTCCGATAGGTTGAATTTTTGGCCAAGGTAAATATAGTCCTCTACAGCTTCGATTTCTTTGCCGTCGATTTCTATCTGGCATGGAGGTGTGAGGGGTCCGAAACATAGCCTTGATCTTGCCGGCATTCATTGTCAGTCCGCATTTTTGACTCTTTCTAGCCACGTCTTTCAGCATATCTTTCATATCTTTTGCATTGCTGGCTATAAGCACAATGTCATTCGCAAATCTGTCCAAGTTGTTTTAGGTATTCTCCATCGACGTTGATCCTTTCATCATTCCAAGCTAGGCTACCAATAATGTACTCGAGAGCTATTGTGAAGAGTTTAGGTGAATTGTGTCTCCATGTCTCCGAGACCATTTCTATTGCGATCCCGTCCGGGTCGGTTGCTTTCCCTCTCGATAGACTCTGTATGGCTCGTTCAACTTCATCTTTAAGTATCAGACTTCCTCCAGTCTTCTTAACATGAGGCCGTAGTCTTCTGTCGTCAGCAAACAGTTCTCCTATGTACTCCTGCATTCGTTTCAGGATCGCATCTTTCTCCATAATGAAGGCACGCTTTTTCGCCTGGATACAGTAGGAGGTTCCACTTTGCTGACTGCAAAATTTGTCTTTTTCTTCTTGACACCTGTTGCGGATTGTTTGATCCAGCCTCCTTACAGTGACCTCCTTTTGAGCTTCCGGCACTCGTCCATCAGTTTAAAGATTCCGGTGTCATCCAATCATGATTTGCGACCCGGTTGACAGTTGGTTACACTTCCTCTGTGGCGCCCGTCAGAGCATGTGCCAGTACACTAAACTCCGTGTTAAAGCTGCTGTTATTGTCTTCTCCGTTGTTATTCACTAAACTTCTCCGTACCATCGTCTGAGTCGTCCTTCCTCGACATCTTCAGATCGAGCTTCGGAGGCTGCTTTGCTTTGAGGATCTTCTTTAATTTTAGCGTCATGGTAGCTACCAGAAGTACATGGTCAGTATTACAATCAGTGACAGGGTAGCCTTTCACATTCAGGATTGAATTTCGAAATCTTCTGTTGATCGTGATGAAATCAATCTGATTCTCAGTGTTGTCATCTGGCCTTCTCCATGTCCCCAAACTCCTCGGGCTGTGTTCGAACCAAGTGCTGGTAATCATCTGATTATTCTGTTCGCACCACTGCACCCATATGTCACCACGTTTGTTTCTCCTGCCTAATCCATGAGGTCCGACGATTTCCTGCTGCCTTCCTTTTCCTACTTTGGCGTTGATGTTGCCCATCACCAGAATAACATCCTGCGACTAGCATTCTTTTAACGCCTTGTCCAGACCGTCGTAGAAATGCTCCAGTTCCTCTTCATTGCTGCTGCTCATCGAGGCGTAAACCTGCACTGTTGAAAGGTTCGTCATGCAGCTTCACTATGATCACTCGATCTGAGATGGCCCAGCAGCCCATCAAACTATTGGCTGCCTGTGAGTCCAGCAGCAAACCAACTCCTCGAACATGATCTTTCTCCGGCCCGAGTAAACAATGGTGGTTTCACCGATTTTCGTCATTCCTGATTGCGTCCATCTCATTTCACTGACTCCCAAGATATTAATATTGACTCTGTACATTTCTGTATCGTATTCTGAATTTTCCCTTGCTGATATAAAGTTCTCACGTTCCATGATGCTAGTAGGATTGACATTTCCTTTAAGCGCAGTAGTTGTATGAGGTGGCCCACGTTATCACCTTCCTCCTACCGGGCGAGGACCCGCACGCATAAATGGACGCTGCAGACCCATTTACACCGTTCATCCGGTTTCTGTTTTGTTGTACTGTCATGATTGCATGCAAAGGGCATTGAACGGTGGTGGGAGCTCTAGTTCCCTTCCGCCGGAGATGCCGAAGCTGTAGGAGCCCACTCCTCGCAGTATATGAGCCATTAGTTTTTCCAACTTGCCTTCTGCTGCCCTGTACCTACCGTTGACCGACATTTCGGCTCCTGCGCCAGGTACATGTGCTAGTGTTGCTGCAACCCAACCAACCTGCTGCTTCCACCAGCATTGCCGTTGTTCAAAAGTGGATACCGTGCGTTTAATTGCAAGCAATTTAGACTCGTGTTTTGGGTGGCACTTCCACCACCAGGGGCCCATTACCCTCTCAGTCTACCTTGGTTAACCGGGCTAATTAACTGCCACGCGGCATTCGGCGTTGCTCTGGTGAGATCAGTGGGAACACGGCTACCACGTGAAGGTTCATCAATTGTATAAGCTGGTTGAAAGCTTTGTACATTAGTATCTGCTAATGCCATTTGACAATTAGGTAATAAAGATGAGCAGATGTTCTGTCACTATGCCTATCAAGTTTCTACAATCCTTTAAAATTGTTTCAAACAGAATATTTGGGCCACTCACTATAAATCGTGCCCTCCTGAAATAGAATTTTATCAACTCCGAAGACTATTTTGACAAAGGAGTTGTTAGGACAGTTTGAAGTTAACCTACTACAGGAATTACTATTTCATAAAAGGAAGTTTTGATTTAGATAAGATATTATATGATGCAATGAGATTATGGGGAGCGTATAAAACTGCAGATATTCTAGTCAACTTAATGCTATGTATGTCATGAGCAGGGTCACATAATAGCTGTAACAATTGATAAGTAATGGTGAGGGCTTAAATCTGCTAATCGACACGGTCGCATGCAAGCGGTTCCCAGCCCAATTTATAGAACGAAAGGTTTAGATAACATTGGGTCGTTGGTTCGAGTTCTGATTGTCCCACATCTTTTGCATGGGAATTTGATCCATCGTTTATTTCATTTCATTCTATAGCTAATATTAGTAACTGAGTGTAATAATCAAAATTTTAATGACACTTTTCTTTTCTTATTGTCAGCATTTCAGCATGAATTTCTGCATCCAAAACCCTGCATTTCTAAATAGAAGAGAGTTATTTTCACTAAACATTTCACGTTTGATTTCATTGAATTTACTATGCAGTTGCTTCCAGAATCATTTACTGTCGCTGTGTTTGATATCTTCTAAATTCTTCATTTCTTATTTATCTAATAGGTAGGCATCGCAGAGTAGCGCATTACGTTGAAATGATGTCCACGCAGTGTAGTGTTTGCTTGTTAATCATCTTGCTGCTTCACGAATAGGTAGCAAATACTAATTTGACACGTTTGACACTTATCTAATTAAATGCTTGCATTGTTTTGCCTAGTACTCTGTAATCAGGAGTATACAAGACGGGAAAATCCTTGCAAAATGTGAAAAATCCAAGAATTGTGTTCAACTTGATTTTAAGATGTCAAATTTTGCATGACATTTGTGTTATTTCGTCAAAATAATTCATAGCAGTTAAGTCAAGAAGGCAGTTGTTGCAGACTACTCACCAAAATAAATTCAGCTCTTCAAGTTCTGTATTTTCCTCATTTGTTTGAAGTAGATGTTTCTTTTTCTAACGCAGATGGCAAGTATTCTAATCTAAGCATAAGCATTGGCAAGTATTTCAAGTATTCTAGTCATTAATCATTGAGTTGTCTTAAATACTATTTTTGGTTTTTCGAAGTCAACGTTTGCTTCAGTTGAGAAATAGGACAATAGAAATCAATGGATTAATATAGTTGCGATAAGGTTGTTTAATAGCGACCCTATTGACCGAATGAATCAAGCTGGTCGCACATTGACTCACATGCATATCAGTATAGCCGCGAGCATCAGGTAAGCATATTGATTGCTTTGGAGGTTCCTGAGAATAATGTCCAAAATGTGGATACATGTACCCTCTTCGTGGATACATTTCTATCAACTTGACTGCAACGTTTCAGCTTGGTCTTCAAGCGCAAATCAACTGATAATGAGAAAATCTAAATCTACGAAATTGACACATCATAGATATTCAAGGTCACGCAAACAGGCCATCAACATTCATGTGCAAGCTCCCAAAAACAGAGAAGAAAATAATGCTAAGAGTATTCAGAGTTTGAAATTTCTAAATATTTACGGAAATGAAATTTCTGATGTAAAACCGAATAGCTGGACATGTGTTTGATGAAAAGAATTAATCTGCATTCCATTGTAAATGAATCGGAAATGTCGGACAAAAACAGACATCGGATAGATTAAGTCAAGAAAATCTCCCAAAATGTCTCAATGACGATTGTCTTCATAAAGTTAATGATGCGCGATGTGTAAAGAGACAACTATATATACAGTATATATATATATATATATATATATATATATATATATATATAAGAGACAACTATATATACAGTATATATATATATATATATATATATATATATATATATATATATATATATATATATATATAGCAATAAAAAGTAGAAATCCAAAAATTATATTATTTACTTATATATACTTTTTATATAAACTTATTTGCTTTGTATATATGCCTATAATAATAGAGTCTTTTATTTTCTGATTTCAGTACATCGACAAAGTCACTAATGTCTTTATAACATCTCTTAATGAAGTAATGTCCTCTTTCAGAGATCATATTATTTCGCGCTTATTGCTTCAATCAAAGACTTTGCTTCGAGCGTTATGTCGGAATGAGAATTCCCTCGACCTCTGGTTCTTGGTGGCGACGTCGCAGCCATTGTGCGTTGAAATGACGCAACTACACCATGTGATGAAAAATCGATATTCAAAACCAATTTGACAATGGGGCTTAGAAGAGATGCTTTGAAAGCAGCTGATGATCAGATGACAACCGATCATAACGGCTGATCAACGCACACCACAAGCAGGAGGACTATTGCATGGAGATAAGACACAGTGCCGAATACATAGGCACCAGGTAATTCCGGAACAGAGAGAGATATCAACCGAAGCTTGCTGAATACTATTCACAACGCCGTTGTACTTCACAAAAAACCCCCAAGAATTCACGACATGTTGATCAGAGGATGGAAAGCCTACTGCGCAGCTGCAACGGCAATAGAGTGAGGAACCCAATCGTGTCAAATTCGCCAAAAAACCGACGGAGCAATGTGACACAAATCACCAAAATGATATCCGATTAGCACAGCAGAGAACACACAACCGTCACCACCAACTATTAGAATAGACCAATAAGAAGACCAATAACATCACTGAATGGTGCCAAAAGCTGAAAATACTGAAAGGGATCGAGGTCTGATGAAATTTCAGGAAATAAATTCTTGAAGTTAAAAGATTTTTCAAATTCCATAATTTCCATTTTAACCCATTTAAGGCCGATTATATAAATATCGGCAAATTCTTGAAGTTAAAAGATTTTTCAAATTCCATAATTTCCATTTTAACCCATTTAAGGCCGATTATATAAATATCAGCAAATTTTCTATAAAAATGGTGGTAAGTATTTTAGAATGTTATAATTATGAATAATCTATGATGACCAGCTCCTTGCAATAATAATAAAGTAGAGCCGTAACGAATTCGTTACGATGTCAAGATATACAAAAACATGCTTCTTTCAAACGCAGCTTCTGAATTGCTCTAGACAATTCCCGCCGACGTCGGGAATCACAGCTTCGTCATGAAAGCTTTCCATCACATTTCAGAGGTACTGTTTGTCGAGACTGCGAAATAGCAAATTCGATCAAAGGCATGCTTCATACAACTTGCCGTTGCCGTTTACTGTCAAATCGTTATCGTTGAAGTGAAAATAAGTTTTTATATTTCGAAACTACTGTCGAGAAATTGATTCTCTTGCTGCCTCGACTCCAAAATCACGTTAGGGTTGGAGACGCCTCGGTAATCCATAATGTCCACTCAAATAAAGAACACCAGCAAATGAGCGTATTTGAGATTGTTCAGCATTATGTAGACCTAAACAATTATTTCATCCTGGGCTGTCATTGTTTTCAGCTACTAAGAGACCATCAGTGTACTATCAAGCATCTGCTAAAGATACTTGCCATGAGATGCATCCAAAGAATGCTTGTTCCGTTTTGCGGAAATGAGAATCGCTAATATTATCGTTATCCGATATTTGTCATTTTATTGACTGCTTCTTCTGTTCACTGAAATGATCATTCAAGTCATTTTCGTTGGAATCTCACACTGCAATACGATACCACTAAGCTTTGAGACATCGCTTATCATCAACTCATCATCGTCTCATAACTCTGATAAAGCATATTTTGCTTCAAGAGGTGTTGTGGTAGCAGTCACATGCAGTCATTGTTGGCATTATAGCATATTTCTGCAACTGTTTGATCCGAAGTTAGCAACTACTTAGCATTGTCTTCAGAAAGCTAAAAACAAGCTATATCGACACAGGTTCATGTAGCCACGGTTAACCTTTCTAGATATTTAAACTAGTATGGGTCATTTCGAGCCGCTGCACAGCCCTTGCAAAAGATACGCGGCATCCACGGTTGCCAAGGATTCTTTGAGCCGTAATTGTTCAAGTCTGAGGACATTTGTGTATTTTATGTCCAGGCGAACTGGTACTCTGCAACCTTTGTGATTACATGTGGAGACGTTTGAGATTTGATCTCTCTTTGACTTGCAATCGTACATGCGCTAACACGTCTAGTGTTGTGGAAAATACTATGGCAATGAACTTCAGTTGGTGTTGTGACGGGAAAGCCATAGGATAAAAATAGCGACAAGCACTACACACACATAGAATACACTGATTATAATGTTCCAATGAAATTGCTCATTTTCACTATTCAACGAACACTACCTTTGAAGCAAATTGACAATATTCACCTCCGTTTACTTCATTTACATTGGTGTTGCATTTGACATTTCTACATCGGATTGCGCCAGTGTAACTGGTTAAAAAATGATATGCCATGTCATAAATGAACATCAGAGAAGCTGTTGATTGCTATACTTAGTATTTTATGAATAATGAGATCACGCAAATCCTAGGGATAGTAAATTTCATGTTGACGTTTTTACACTTTGTCCTCCAGTATATAGGCAGATCTTATGCCTAGTTTTTGTCTAGTTTCGTGATAAAATATAAGCACCATTAAGTGCTAATTTATGAATTGGCGATCGTTTATCTGAAAATATATGATAATGATGAATGAGTTCTTTCACGCACGGCATTCGTTTCCGTTTCGACCTCAAGACAATCGTGTTCACGAAGCATAACATGATATTCCATGAATGTCTCCATGAAAAAGCGCATCTTCAAACGATAGGTTCGAGGGGAATCCATTCAAACAGAGGATGTTCCTAAACACCTCAAAACAGAAATGATGGAAATCTCACAAAACACATTTTGAGATATTTAAAAATCCAGTCAACTTCAAAAATTCATTTCCTGAAATTTCATATGACCTCGATCCTTTTCAACAATTTTAGTTTTTGACTCGATTCAGTGATGTTGCTTCACAAGAACGGTAACAGCTTTTACAAAAACTGAAGGTGAAGATCAAGGTTGCATTTGATTCATCAGTTGCGCAACGAGAACTTGCTCAATGGTCAGTCATGGTCTTCTCGTGCGGAATGTCATTCGTCGTAATGGTCACTTTTGGATGTATTCGATTTGTTATTTGTTGATGCTTACGTTTGTCAACCGCTATTCAGTTCTGGTGATGGAATGTCTACCTCTCCAATTGATGGTTTTCTTGACATATTTGAATAATAATTAAATAATAAATCTAAATTGCATGGCATTTTTTAAGAAAATTCCCTCATTATGAAAAATACGACGATTGAAAACTAAACGCATAAAACTTAAGGCCACATGTGCAGGACAATCGAATATGCCTTGAGGTTGAGGTCCAATGAATTCGTTTACATAGCACAGTAGCCAAATAATAAATGATATATAATAAAATAATAATAAATGAAATAATTATAAAACACTCCATTATTTTGTCTCATGTTTAAGATGCCTAGAGTACAAAGAAATAAAAGGCAACATCTCACTTGTTTGTAGATGAAACTCTTTGACTGAGTATGTAAATGATGTCCCAGCACTTGTGAATGAAGGCTTCAAAGCTTCTGTCATTCTTGCCCAATACAATTGCAGAAATGATTGAACGTTGAGGCGGCTTTCCACATGCTGATTTATAATAATGCCTGTAATGCAAAATACTTTGATAAGCTAGTGCAAATGAATATTAGAGTTATAAACTAGCACATAAATGAAGGTTAATTTCAAAATCTCTGTAATTTCTTATTCATGACAAATTATTGGAGCAGGGAATGTCAAGCTAGCATTACTTGTTTAAAAAGATCTTGCATAACAGCTAATTATATATAATTGCATCAAAGGAATACCTGAACCGAGTTTGAATGCAGCTCAGCCATAAAAGCTATTAAGAAATTTGAATTGCACTTATGTAACGGGAGGAAATATTTCATCACTGCTCGTGCTTGAGCACGAGACATTACTTAATAAATCGTCTGAAGTTTATTCAGAAATGATTCTTTATTGTGCCGCATTCGCCCTTCAGCAATGCAAGTAATCACAAGGTATGCATTCTTCACAATCGTTGCAATTCGGCATGATGATCGTTGCAACTGATGAGCATTAGAGTGCATTTTACCAAGAAAAACTTCATGTGATGCAACCATATAAGACTATCAGGAATTTATACTTCTTTGGACATAAATCAGTTGATATTTTTTCAAACATGCTTTTATAGTTACTGAATGCCTGGCCACGAAAGTCGCCACTAAACAAAATGCGGAAGTTGGAAACTTCAACCTCACATACTAGGAAGCTTCAGGATCACACTACTATCGCCATATCGGTTATCATTGATAAACATTGTGACCAAGTGAAGAGGTAAAGCAGATTGATACTTTTCATATGAACGTCAATTTTAGGCATTATATTGTCTATTTTGCCGATTTGATGTCAGAACTGCGAAAACTTTCAGAATATGCTCATAACTTATCAAATCAATGTACTATGATGTTAGCAGACTCCTGTTTGGAAGATTGGTTTTGATTCTTTTAAATTATAGTGTAATACAAATGATAAATGTTAAGGGGTTTCTCATGTCTCAAGGTAATGTACTTTCATTTAGAATATTGTATTTATGTCTGTTTGAAAGTATTGATAGTAGTAAGTAAAACTCCACTTCTGGATAGCGCAAGATGGCCGCCGTCGCTGACGTCCCCCCCCCTCTGGAACGGCAGAGTGTCGTGGTCGGCCGCCGTGGTGCTTTGAGTCTGACGTCCCCCCCCCTCTGGAACGACAGAGTGTCGTGGTGTGCCGGCCAAGTGAGTCCGCCAGGTTCGCTGACGTCCCCCCCTCTGGTCGGCCGTCGTATAGCGCGCGGTGATGTGCTGTCCAGGTTGGCGTGGTGTGCTGGCCAGGTTGTCGTGGTGTGCCGGCCAGGTTGGGAGGGTGGACTGTTGTAGCTCACCTGAAAAAATCCTAAGTGTCAGAGTGGCTTTGTATGTTAAAATTTTGAAAATTTTCCAAAGTGTGTCATTTCGACCTGGGACCTTCACCAAAACATTTTTCATCAAATTTCACGGACCCCCCCCCCCCCCGACAGCAATCTTCCAACTTTGGTTCTAGTGAACGGATTTTGTCTTACAGCTACTCGTTTGAAAGAGGAGAAAAAACTGCTCGACTCCATTTTTGCCGCGAGTCAATCGGACCAGCCGTTCAAAAGTTAGAGCTGTTACAAGATTTTAGGTCGGAGCTCACCTGAAAAAATCCTAAGTGTCAGAGTGGCTTTGTATGGGTAAAATTTTGAAAATTTTCCAAAGTGTGTCATTTCGACCTGGGACCTTCACCAAAACATTTTTCATCAAATTTCACTGACCCCCCCCCCCCTCGGGAGAGCTAGCTTCGATCTTGGCTTCTAGTGGACGGATTTTGTCGTGCAATAGCTCGTTTGAAAGCTAAGAGTGAGAAAAATTCAGTGAAAGAAACGCCTTGTCCATATCTGTCTTCGTTTAGATGTGAGACGCCATTTAAGATTTTGGGAGATTGACGAAAAACGACAGAGTTAGAATTTCCCAAGAAACAGCTCCAGCGGGCGAATGAAGGCTCGGATTGGTAAACGGAGGCCAGATTTGGAATCAGCTTGATGTTATTGTCCAATGAGGATCATCATCCAATGAGAATCAAGCATTTCTATATAAATAGCGAGCCCTCCACAGTGAGAATCATTCCATCGTTGAATCACACGAGTGACGGACGCACATTTTCTCTCTCTCTCTATTCTATTATCCAACTAAAATGGTAAGTCGCTACTTTCCTCCCTCTCCTCCCTTGAACGTAAATTTAATACAATCTTTTTCATTTTCAGGCATCTACTCCATCTGCTGCACTAGTAGGACAAAATGGCGGTCAAACGTTACAAGGTTCGCTACGATCAGATCATCTACAACTGAGGCCAGTGGAAGAAACAACCAAGGTACATAATCCTACACCGCTACAGCGTAAATTTAAACAAGTCTTGCGTTATGACGATCATGGCGTAGTACTCCAAACGGGAATGCTCCCTTCCACGGATGTCAAGATAATGCGCAATCAGTATGGGGACTACATACTGATCCCCGTGAGTCCGTACATTCGCCACCAACTTGATATTATTGAGGAGTACGTGACATTAAATATGGACATTCCTACTCCTCTTGCTCAAGAGTGGAAGGCGAGAGATGACAAGGATACTCCCTATAGAAAGATTTGGGATGGTAATCAAATTTGCCTACCAGTATCACATTGGTGCACTTACTATAAGAAGGAGGGAGATCATTCAACACCCATCACATGCGACGAGCTCGGAGAAGGTACTTGGGATATCCTTTTCAAAGTGAATGGGCTATATTATGGTCGGCATAAGGATAATAAAATAGCCTCTCTCTCCATGCATATGGAATCCATCCTATATATTCCAAAACCACCCAACGTGGACGACATAATTGATCAAATCCTTAACAGCAGTGGTACGAAGCGCAAGTCGGAGAAGAATGCTGCATCAAAACGCAAATCAAAGAAGGAGAATTACTAGTCCTTTCCTAACTCTACCCTATGACAATTCGCTTATGTGCTTTGAGTGTCGTAGTCGTGGTCTTATTAGATACATTTTACTTCTTCGTTGCCATCATATCATTTGTGTATTTTGTCGTGAAAAGCATCGATGTAATTCTTCATTTTGTAATATGTTATAGAACGTTTCCTTAGATGTGTAATTTCCGTTTTAGGCTTCTATCATCATTTTTATGGATTGTGAGGGTGAACCTGTACAGGAGCTCAGTGCTGTTGCTATGAACAATTGGACATATCAGATTGTCAGTGTCTATCATCAACATGCCAACTGCGATCCCAATGTTGATCAATGGGCGAGAAAACACATTCATGGAATTAATCTGAAATATTTGCAAGACTACGGCTTTTCTTGTGACAGTGCTCTTCTTATTGACTTTAAACGATGGTTAGCTGCTTTCAATGTTATACGCATCTTTTGTAATAATCCTGGTAAGGAGAGGAAAGTATTTCCCAATCTAATCATTGATGATATTTTGCTCCCACCTTGGGATAGTAGAGTGAATCAACATTATCATGAAGTCACGAAACGTTTTAAGGATTTGTGTGTTCCTATTTTGTCTGTTCGTTGTAGTAGATACGTTCATAACCAATGCTTCTTTCCTCCTTACCTCAACACTGCCAAAGTCCTGTATGGTTATCATTGCTCGCTGTATGATAGTTACCAGCTGTATCTATTTTATCTCTTTCAAACCATTGATTTATAATGCATGCTTGTTACTATTATTCAATAAATGTTACTATGAGAAGAGTTGTTGTTTTCATGCAATGGATGGGTTAGATAAAGGGCGATCATGTCTTTCTCAAACGACTGCGGAACATTACATTTTCATGGGCAAAGTTTAAAAGGAGCTGTTCAAGATTATGTGATAAATTTTCATAAAGATGAGACCGACATCGAAGCAGTGGTCGATGATGGTAGCACTCTATTTCTAGAGTTAATGAATACATTCTCTGATAGCATTGTCATGGCGCGATTAGTTGTGAAAATTAAGTTTAGTCATTTTGGAAAGGAAGAGGTGGAAAGTCGCTCTTTCCATTTTGCTTCTTATTCAATGGAAGTGGTAGATCACCCCGAAGAATTTTTTAAAAGACATATGATAAAAATTGCTGAACGTCTTAACGCATTTAACCATCATGGTAGCAGTCTAGTGATTGAAGCGATTTCAGATATTCACATTCAACTTTCCATAAAGAAAAATTGAAAATGCAGTGGTACTTGATTGTAGCACAACTGGTTTTCGAGCTATGTCTGCTCACTCTCGAAGTATATTCCTTCTGTACATGCGTCTATTATTTAGAAAAGGCTAGCAAATTCATATCTTCAAAAAGACTTGCTATAGACATCAGTAACGGTGAAACTATGTGTTGTGATGTATGTAAGCGAAAGGATGGAAATGAAAAGCGCATCTTCAAGAGATGTAAGCACGCTTTTTGTCAACGCTGTTTCATACGTAATTGCATTCAACTTTGCAAATGTAACCACTGTGATATTGCTCATTTCGAGTGTCACTTATGTCGCAATAGTTAGTACCTATGCAAATGTGGTAAAGATAGGTTTTAGCAAAGACTAACACGGAAAATGGCGAAACGTAAAATGGCGAAATGTAAAAGTCAAAAGTCTTCAAAGTTTTCTTCAGCCATTCAAGCTCTCCGACGAATGAAAGCAAATCAGCGATACAATGCTATACGACATGCCAACGATAAATTCATTCGTGAAATTATTTCTCATGTCAGAAAGTTGAGGACGAAGAAATTAGCGCCAAAACAACGAAAGTTACTTGAGCGATATGCCACAAAATTGCGTTTCATCTCCAATCCTAAAGTCACCCTTCAAAGAAAGAGGAAAACTCTAACACAAAAGGGCGGTTTCCTTTCAGCAATACTTCCAATGTTAGCTCCTGTCGTTGGCAACCTATTGGGTAATATCTTTGGCTCTAAGCGTTAATTATGCAAATGTTGAATCTCAAAGTATTAAAATGGATTTCAGACTTCAATGTGATAAAGTTCTGATTGTATCAGGTCCATCTCATGCAGGTAAAACTGTTTTCACGCTGAATTTATTGGATAAAAGAAGGGAGTTGTTTAAGGAACATATCAATCGAGTGATTTGGTGTTATGGTATTTATCAACCGTCGCTGTTTCAGGAATTGCAAAGTCGCAACTTTATTCGACATGAAGGAATTATTGCAGTGGATAAACTTCAGTCTAATGATGTTGTTGTATTGGATGATTTATTAAAAGAAAGTAAGAATTCAAAAGATGTTACAGATATGTTCACCCGTGCAGCACATCATAAAAGGTGCTTTATCATCTATATCACACAAAATTTGTTTCCTGATGGAAAAGAAGCTCGTACACGAAACCTGAATACACACTATTATGCTATTTTCAAGAATCCGCGAGATAAAAGTCAATTTGAAATTTTAGCGCGACAAGTTGCACCAGAGGATCAAAAGCCTTAATTGAAATTTTTCAAGCAGCTACTGAAAAACCACACGGTTACTTATTCATTGACTTTACGCAAGAGTGTCCGGAAGAATTTAGATTTCGAAGTGATATTTTGAAAACTCCCATGATTATCTACAAACTATGAGTTCTTATTCTCGCATGATTGTTATTTCTCAGGATGAATATGTACAATTGACTGCCATGCAGCAAGTAAAGCAACCTCTTGCAAATCAAATGTATAGGAAAGAAATAGATTATCAGCAAAATGTTCACATCAAAGATCCACATCGTGCTGTATTATTACAATCGGAAACTGTTGAGCAATTGAAAAACTTGAAGAATAAGATGCGTGACTCTGTATCGACTGCTACACCTTTAGCATCTCGCGCACATGCCATATCTCTTTTCAACAGTATTGAACCCCATCTCAATGTAAATGATAGAGGAGAAATCATTACAGATGAAAATAAAGTGATTGATGCTTCACGTTATGAAGACTTGATTCAGTATGCGACACGTAGAAAGCGCCGTCAGGGCTATGTTCCACCTGGTTGGACATACTTTCTTAAACTATTGAAAAAGCATAATGTGCCAAAATTTGCTTTGAATAATGAGACATTGAAAGAGCTTGATTCAACAGTGGCTACTACTCCAATGCTTCAGGCGAT
Source organism: Prostheceraeus crozeri (assembly GCA_907163375.1). NCBI lineage: Eukaryota > Metazoa > Platyhelminthes > Polycladida > Euryleptidae > Prostheceraeus > Prostheceraeus crozeri. The sequence goes on along the minus strand of CAJQUW010008054.1, from coordinate 29,463 downwards.
GAAAATGCCAACAAATTGGTTTAAGACGTCACCTGCTACATCCCCTCCCACACTCACTAAGCAAACAAGAGGAAGAACTCGACGTAGATCTACATCACCACTAAAACTAGTAAAAGGAAAACGTAAAACAGCTCCTCCCAGGAAATACATGTTCTCAGACTATTAATATGAAGCCGATGTGTTGCTTGCCATGTAATGAGCCGCCAGAGGTGAATGTCGCTGTCACTTGCACTTGCTGCGCCAGCTCTCACAATGAAACCCCTAAGCAATGTGAAAACGATCGCAAAACCGCTAAAGCTAAATGCTGCAGTTGTTGTAAATCTAGAAAGGCAAGAAAACAAAAAGATGAGAAGGAGAAAAAAGAGTCAGTCGTCATCGACTGAACGTTTGAAGTCAATCTATTATGATGTAAAACATCCGGCAGTATTTGCATCTATCAAGAAATTATCAAAAGCGAGTGGTCTTCCACAATCACAAGTGAAACGATGGTTAAAGGGTCAGGCTACCTATACACTCCACGAACAAGCGAAAAAGAAGTACCGCACCCGCCATTATATTGTTCATGACATCGATGAACAGTGGCAAGCAGATTTGTGTGATGTTGCCTCCATTTCAAAACATAACTCGGGCAATAATTTTATTTTAACCGTCATTGGTATTTTCTGGCGTTATGCGTGGGCTCAACCTTTAAAAACTAAAGAAGGGAAAGGAGTAGCAAAAGCATTCCAAACAATTTTTCGAGAAGGTCGCATTCCAAAAAGAATTCAGAGTGATCAAGGAAAAGAGTTTGAAAATCAGCATGTGAGAAGATTATTTGAGAGGCATGACATTGAGTTGTTTAGTGTAAAGAGTGCTTATAAAGCTGCACTCGTTGAACGTTTTAATCGCACATTAAAAAATCGCTTGTGGCGACATTTTACTGCCAACTTGACACAAAATTGGACGAAGGTTCTACAAGATACACTCCATGCCTACAATCACTCTATCCATCGTTTTATTGGACTCAGACTAGTAGATGTAAATGCTGACAATGTAGATAAAGTGCGCAAATCATTCCAACGTAAACGCACTCATGTGAAAAGTTATATGAAAATTGGTGATAAAGTTCGTATCTCAAAAGTGAAGAGTGTTTTTGCTAAAGGGTACCTTCCGAATTGGACAGAGGAGGTATTTACAGTATCAAGGATTAATCACAAAGACTCTCCAACCATCTACAAGTTGAAAGATTACGATGATGAAGAAATTGAGGGTAGCTTTTACCGCGATGAGATTGAGGTAGTCACTGAAAGTGAAACATATTTGGTAGAGAAAATCATTCGATGTAAAAAACGGCAAGGTGAAGAATGGTGTCTTGTTAAATGGACTGGTTATCCTTCAAGTATGAACTCTTGGATGCGTCGTGCCGACATCTTTCATCTAAGTGATCGCCAGTGATTCATGCAAAGTTGTAACTAACAATGTTTAGGGTTTGAGCTATGAATCCAACTGCCTCATTTTATTCACGACCCTCCTATGTAAGTGGTGGAGGACAAATTTACATCGGCGCTCGCCGCCAACGTGGAGGTAGCATACTTGGTGCACTGAAATCTGTTGTAGCACCTCTCATATCCAATGTCGGTAGATCTTTAAAACGAAATGTTTTAAGTAATGCCGTTGGCTTTGTTGGTGATGTTGCTAGTGATCTTTCCAGAGGTAGAAGTTTTAAGAGCAGTTTGTTGAATCGTGGGAAGGAACGCGGTTTAAAAACATTGAAGCAGACCTTTGCTGGTGTTACTCAAGGAAAGAAATCACCTAAACGAATGAAAAAAGGAAGAAGGAAACATCGCGGAGCTGGTAAGGTGCGATCTTCAGTCAAAAGGCATTCACGCAAACGTCGCAGAGGCTCTAATCATTCATCAGGCGCTAAACGACGACGCTGCCATAACTTCTAATTATGGAGTGTAAAACTTCCGGGTTTTGTTTGTTTGTTTGATCAACAAGCCATAGAGACAGATATTCTTAGTTCAAGTATTGTAGATTATCATCCTCGAACAGCTGAGAATGCTGGCCCCATTGAATTTGTTATTCCTGGTGGTAGTGATGACTACATAGATTTGAGTTATGCGATGGTTGATTTGAGGTTTAGAATTCAGCAAGCAGATGGAACTGCTATTGACGATGCACATAAAGTTGGACTGAACAATTTACCATTGACTACATTACTTTGCGATGTTTCTCTAACGATTGGAGAGCAGCAGGTGGAAGGTGGTCAAAGCGATTATCCTTATAAATCATATTTCAATCATGTATCACAGTTTCATCCAGCAGCACAAAAAAGTCATATGAAAGCCATGGGATGGTACAGAGATGAAGCAGGAAAATTTGATGTTGAAACAAACAGTGGCTTTGTAAAGCGATCTGCTATGATTAAAGATAGTAGAGTATGTCAGCTATATGGTCCGCTGAATTTAGACTTCTTTAGACAGTCAAAGTTTTTACTCTGTAATACCAGCATGCGACTCAAGCTGACATTGAATAAGCCTGAATTTGCGCTGAATGCATTTGATAAAGTTGACAATTTTAGAATTCATGTGGAAGATATTGCACTTTACATTCGTCGAGTAGTACCGAATCCAAGTGTCATTAGAGGACATGCTGAAGGTCTTAACCGCCAAAATGCCATTTACCCCGTTCAGCATACAGAGCTTCTCACCTTTACAATTCCAAAAGATCAAAAGAGTTTCATGAAAGATGGCCTCTTTCCATCGGAAGCACCGAAGCTCCTCATGGTGGCAATGGTTGAAAATGATGCATTTAATGGTAATATAAAGAAGAATCCTTTCAATTTTAAACACAATCAGTTAAGTGAAATTGCTTTACGTGTAAATGGTGTGAGTCATCCTGGTCCACCCTACAAACCAGATTTTGCTTCGGATCAATTTATGCGCAGTTATGTTGATTTTATGGATGTCTTTGGCTTTTACAATACGGATGACACCAACGGACTGACTATGAAAGAGTTTAAGAGTGGATATACTATTTATGCATTTGATTTGACTGCTGACAGCGATATTAGTGCACCCTATCGTCAAGCGAACGTGCCTCATAATATTCGTTTGGATTTGACGTTCAAAAGAACACTACCTGAGACGATCAATGTATTAATTTATGCAGTCTTCGATTCAAATATTGAAATTACAAAGTATCGTGACGTGATTCTTCAGTATAATCGTTAATGAGTTGGTTGACTGCTGACGATATTAAAACTAAGGTGCAGCGTAATGCAGACGAAGCGACGTTGAAAGCTTTCGATAATGTCTATTCACTCGATGCCTTACCACCTGCAGTAAATCACTATCCCATCTTTATTGTGCTAAACACTCATTCGCAGAATTTAGGCGGTGAGCATTGGAAAGCGATCTTTATTGGAGAAGACCGACGTGGTGAACTATTTGACTCTCTTGCTCAACCTCCAAATATACCAACACAGCAGTGGTTGAGAAAACATACGCGTCAATATCAGCGAAATGAACGCATACTACAACATCCACTTTCATCAACGTGTGGTGCTTTTGTACTGTACTTCATCTTAAAACGTTTACATGCATCTCGATTTGTATCTGTTATTCAAAACTTTTCATGTAATCCATCCTCTAATGAAAATATGATTTGTAAGTTCTATCATGATTTGAAATAAAAACATCATGTTGGAAAAAATTTTTATTTATTTTACAATCCGCTGGGTGCGTACATACTCGATGAGATAGTCTAGGATCACATTTGCTTGTACGTGAGATTTTAGTCCAGTAATGATCACTTTACTATTATGAAAGATTGCCACATGCACAGGTAACCAACAACTAATAAGAGCTGCAGGAAAAAGTTCGGGTTCATAACACAAATTGTAACTGCTGGTACGAATCTTCAAAAATGATACACTTTCACTCAATTGAGTAGAGATCACCATATTGTCCACAGTCAGATTCGACATCACACACCTCTCCCTCTTCCATATCCGACGTAGTAGTCTTTGTAGCTCTAAGCGCATTGACTGCGCCGATGAATGAGAAAGGGCGCCGAGAATCTGTACAGTCCCATTTGGGAAGAGTTGAAGATTCCGTGAATTGTTCATCTTCACCACTAACATTTGAGGTCGGCCCGGGTAATACTTGCTGTTTGGAAGGTGTTGGTGTAATGTTGTGAGATCGATTTTGGTGTAGAGTCTGAAGCGACGGAGAATGTTGACGATGGTGTAGCGATGGCGCTTCATGATGAAAGAATGAGTAAATTGAGCGATGTACCTTCCTTTTATACTTCTCCCAACTACCTTGATGAAATGTGAAGTTAGTATGAAGTTGGGAATGATAGAGTTGAATTCGCCGATTGTTGACGCGCAACCATATGCGATTTCCAATACGTGAATGTCTTTTCATATAGAAGTATTTCAAATCCTTCATGATATGATGTAGAGATTGAAAATGACGATAAGATAAAGCAAACTCTCTTCTCACATTTCCAGTTGAATCTTTGAAATAGACGTTTCGATCATGATCCGTTTCAATACGTTGTAGGGAATCTAATTTCCAACTCATGGTGCGTGGTAGTCATGTCTGATTAAGATTTGCATAGTAGGGCGATGAACTCACGACGTTATCACGACTTCATGATGTTATGCAAAGTCGCAGATCAGCAATATAAAAATGTCGTTTTATCATATTTTGCTTAGCAATGCGGCTACAAAGAGATTTGCTAGTAATCGAGCCGCACTCTTTTCTACTCCCATTGATCATACACAACAGCTAAATGGAAAGTGGGAAGTGGGTGTCACTCAACTTGTTTATAGCAACTGTGTCTATACTTTTGATCATGAGGTGATGACTATTAATATGAGACGCACAGCTGCTTATCAATGTGAAAAGGGGTGTCGAGTATACATTCCACAGTGGCCAAAGAAAGATCTCTTATCATGTAAAAAGTTTATATATGATTTCTTGAATAAAGCGAGTAAACATATTGTCCAATTTACTCCGCACAATGATGATTATAATTATGTACATCATGTAGTTGAGAAAGATTGGATTGTTGGTTTAAGTCCAAGTTTAAGAAATGATTTAGGTTACCTCGCTAGCGCCTTAACAAGCTATGATAATTTTAATGTTAATTACCACATAAGTGGTCATAAACAGTTAATATATCGAGAGGAAGCTTATTATGTAGATCTTATTCCAAGAAATGAGAAGACGTTGGTGAAGAAGATTGTGATTAAGCCAAGAAAGACAAACATGACTCCTGAAACATTATTGAAGAAATTTAATTATCTCCTTCGAGTTGATGGTAAACAAGTGGCAACATTGACTTATATTAAATCATCTAATCATATTGCAATAAGTAAATTAAATGATGATGATCTAGTATTAGTTTGTTCAAAAGATTTTCATCAGTTCTTACGACATCATTCTGCAGCTGTTCATGGAAAATTTGATATGCAACATTTACCATGTGAAAGGTCAAATCAATTTGATACAGAATGGACCGTATCTTTATACAGAAAGTGTGTAGAGCCTTTCGGTGGTATCTTACATGAAACAAGAGTGTTGGTGCCTCGCATTAGTACTTCGGTTAAATTGGTTGTAGATTATTTAAATGAAGTGATTAATGAGCAACATATTTTATTTTCTGAAAAAGAAGGTGTTTTGTCTCTCACTATAAGTGGAAAAGGTATTGAACTAATTATGGATAAAACTCTAATGGACATTTTGGGTTTTGATCAAATATCTTTAAAAGTGGTACTGTAACCAAAGCTAGCGCAGACATGTCGCTATCGCGTCGTATTAACTATTTTCAGATATATTCCAATATTGGTGAAGATGTACGTGTGGGAGATGTTGAAGCTCCATTGCTAGCAATGATACCATACCAGCCAAAAAGCTGCAGTATTTTATCTGAGCATACTTTCAAGAAAGTGCATTATACAAAGCTGAAATCAAACTACATCCCACAAATTGATATTGCAATTTATGACGATGCTGGTGCGTTGATTCCTTTTCATAAAGATGCTGTGACAAGTATCACACTCCATTTCCGAATGAAGAGTTAATGCAAAAGTATGCTAATATATTTTTCCAATGTGAATAATATAGAAAGTGAAAATAAGGACTCGTTTCTAATCTACTTGCCCAGTAATGCTTCTATGAATAAATTTCCCAAAAATAAACCATCAGACTATCGAGTAGAATTAAATCGTCCACTACATTTAGAAGGTGAATGGGAGGTTGGCGTTTCTAGTACTTGCTATGATAGCAATATTCAGAATGTGAATGATTTGGAAGAAATGATATTGACTCCTCGCACCCATGATGGAATAACGATGAATAATGCATTCCAGTTCCCATACAATTTAACATCAGATAGAAAGTGGAACTATGAATGGATTCAGATAAAATCAGATTCTTATGAACCATTTGGGAATGAGAAAATTATTAAGGCATTCAATAGTGGTAATACTTCCATCATGAAGAATAAGGATCAGAAAGTTTATGAGTTTACTATCTATCATTGGAGTGGGAGACAGTTCCTTCGCTTTCATTCTTTTACGAAAGGTCTTACACTGAGGTTGGATAATGAATTCTATCCACATCTTAGTTTTGTTCATGGACTACATCTAACGTCAATTGCTACTGCAAATGTTAAAAAAGTTTATTCAAATCGAATCAACAAATTTCATTATAGATTTAAAATATTTGATGAAGATGTTGTAGAATGCGAAGAACGCATCATTTTGAAAAAGCTTGGTGTTCAACCTTTATCACTTATTGAGTTAGTAAAACGATGGGATGAGACTGTGGGTAAGAAGTATGGAGAGAAAATTATGGCGGACAAAAATAAGTTGGTCATTCAGAAATATAATGACAAGCTTACAGTTTATTTCTCTCCAACCTTGCGCCATTTTGTAAGACATTATACACCTATTATTGGAAGCGGTGTGGTGTATGCTTCTCATGAATATCACACTAAAGCTGATTCAGTTAATGATGAATGGTGGGTGGACATCTATGGTGATCGCATCAAGAAAATTTACCAGTCGTATCAAGAATCTAAAGTTGCTATCAATATAATGCCGCGTCTATATCATACAGTTGAAAGCTTCATTCATGTAGTAAATCCTTATATACAACAAAAGTTGAAGCATGTGATGAAAAGTAAATATGATGTAAAGACACACCACATTTCGTTTTCAATTGAAAATCAACGCGTTGTTCTGAAACTGGGCGATGACATTCAATGTCAATTGAGTAAAAATTTGATTAAACTCTTTGGTTTTCCAATGCTACAAACTGTGTTTACTGCTGCGCATACGATTGGTATAGAAACACCAATGACACTTGATAAACATGAACAGCACCTTTACATTCAAAGTGATTTGATTTTACCTATTTCTGTTGGTGAGAAAAAAGAACACATTTTACGCGATTTCATTCATGATAAAGACGCTTCATATGGAATAGTCGAGAAGATGTTTGAATCTATTTTCTATCATCCCGTCGTCAAACAAACTATACCCTCTATTGCTATCAAAATTACCAGTGGTTTACAAGAGTGCATCCATGTGAAAGATACTAAATCCCTCGTAACTTTAGTGTTTCGGAAAACAAAGTGAAGTCATTGTGATATGTTTATTGAAATAAAAATATGTATATGAAAAAGTCTTTTCACAGATATAGGGGGAATGAGCTGACTGTAGGCATATATTCACAAGGAAGAAGCGATCTCATGCGATACATAAAACAACCATATATATCTACAAAAAGCAACATCAAAATACTGAGTTAAAGTTGATTATGTCAATACATCTCCTGAATGTGGTAGCGTGAGTTTTATTCTTTTGGGTGGAGGTATGTTTGTGTCAGGATGTCCATGTGGAAGAGATGTGTTATGTCCTATCCAACACCTCTTATCCTCCCATGCTGAAAGCGCTCGTTTCTTGAACGTGTACGTTTTCACAGTATGAACTTGAGATTTTAAGATTGTCATATTGACAAACGTTATAGTTTTATTTTTATAGGCCTTCTTATAGGAGCGATGTTTCATTTTATGAACAATGGATTTTGATATACCTTTAGCACGCTTAATACTATCTGCACATTCTTTTAATTTCATGGAATACATTTTAGGACGGAGGAGAATCATTTCATCTATTTCCTTTCCTGCTGTTTCATCCTTAAAACAACCAAGTTTGGCTTTATTCTGTATGGAATAGAGTGGATGAGTGGGATTGTAGTTAGATGTGTCGAAATATTTTTCTAATGACTTGCCTACTTCATTAAAATTTAACTCTTTTTGAGTGGTAATTCCTAAAAAGAAACTATCTGTATCACCACCCAGCGAGCGAACCTCTTTTACGAGAGGGCATGGTTTTAATATTTTGTAGAAGAGTTGATACATTTCAAGCTTGGAATAATCTAAAACGGCTTGCCCAATATAGATGGGTTTGCACAACTCAACTTCTGATTTTATCATTTTAACACCTACAAGATCCTCATCGATGATGTCTCTATCAATGAAAAGAGGTGATGAGGTCAATTTGTGATATTTTTGTTCATCAACGACTACTTTGTAGTTCATACGTTTTCTAACATCCTCCATGGTCTTTCCGAAAAGACTGTTATTCTTATATTTATAAAAATCCTTTTCAAAATTATTTTGGGCGAGTGCACGTTTTGACTGTTACTATCTATGTAGGGTTTGAGGAAGGCTTTCTGTCTAAATTTGATAATGCGGTGAACTGACTTTAGAAGCATGCCCATTTCTAAATAGAATTTTAGTATGCAGAAGTGCACGAGATAAGTTTTCTTATGATATTGGGTGAGTAAAAGTTTGCGGCATGGTTTGTACCTTGGCTGTCCACACTCTGTTAAGTTATTATGAAATTGTGTCATGAATGGTGAAAACATATCTTCAGTCACTTCACCAGATTCAGGTGCGAGTGGGAAATCAGCAGTTTTATTTTTAATGCTATTTGGATAAATCAAATCCACTTCAAAATAATATCCCCAATCACCTTCATCTGGAATCTTCAGTATGTTTGAAGGGTTGGAGTAATACTCAAGCTCATCTTGATTTAACCAACTAAACTCGGAATGAGGTAGTAGTTTAGACAGTGAACTGCCATATAAATTATTTTGGTCATAGTACTTTAGGTGGATATGATCATCACCTACTGTTTCAGATTTTATATGATGTTTATTCACAAATGTGAGACCACCGCGTATTCCGCGCTCAAATATATTATACATCTCCGGGTCTTGTAAGAGATGAATGGTCTCACTAGTCATTTTAAAGGCTGATTTAAAGGACATGGCTGGTAGACTGACAAAGTGGACAGGATCTAATTTGTATTCTTCTAATGCCACTCGTCGAAATTCCTGAAAGACATCAGCCAGCAAAATGACATCTAATTCTAAGTAAGCGATCATATAATCGCCAAACGTTTTACAATCAAATTTTAACCATGCCTCTTGAGCATGTTCATAATCTTCTACTGGACAATCTTCACCCGTCAAATCGTTTTGGAATTTGTCAATGGAAGGAAGGGTTGTTTCATTTAGGTTAGACATTGAGCTAAAATACGCATAAGGAAAGAATCCTTTGCGAGTGATTATTTCATCCGTTAAGTTTGGATAGTGTTTCTTCAAAGTTAGACTATGGGGAAGAAACTTGAGATTACGAACGAGAGAAGCTAGTGACGCTGACATGAATTGGAATGAATCTAAAAATTTTATTTCGAACAAGACTGTCTTATTTTCTTTAGTTTTATCTACTGGTACTTTCGCTGTCATTGCCATGAATTTTTCTCTCGTTTGCGCTATTACATTAAACTGCCACGATTTCATCTGGCTCAACCCTCCTGTTATGAGCATATGACTGTCATAGCCCTTAAAGTTATGAAAAATGACGGGTAGTACACGACGTCTCAACCTAAGTGAAAAGTTACATTTGGTGCAAAGTGCGTTTCTAAATTTACCAGTGATGTGATCATGATCACGCACTTTCTTAATTTTATCGTCATCAAACGTTTTATGACATTTAGGACAGGATGTGCAACTTTCAAATTTTTGTTTGTCTTCATCTGACATATGTAGTGACTTACGCTGCAATTGGGAATCATATGATTGTTGAAATTTAGCAGCTTTATGGAGAAATTCTAGAAATTTTGAAATGCAATCTTCACCTTGCCAAGTATGCATTTTGTTTTGTCTATTCCTAAAGTGGTCAGGCCATACTTCAGAGCAGGATATGGCTGCTGGCTTGTGGATGATATCATCAATGTAGCATTCTATGTCTGCGTAAATGACACACAGGGGACTTAATTCGTCACCATTATCCCTATGTGAAAATATTTTATCTTTGGGCATGCGTTCCATTTGTAATTTACCTCGCTTGCACCATTCATAGTGAGTTTCAAATTTATCTTTACTCCAAAAGGAGCGGATGCAGCAGTCGCATACAAAATGTTCACCTCTTTTAGAGTGCCCCAAGTGAGTGTACAAGCGAGAGATTTTGGGAATACCACAGTAGTGCCATTCCTCGCTAACATCTTGTTTTACTAATAAGAGGTTGACTACACGTTCATAGCAAGTTGAACGTGAATTATAGCGGGCACCCTTCAACCCCTTCTCCCACACGTGAACGACAATTTTAATCTTATTATGTTTTTCGAACGTTTCTACATCTTTGATTTTCATGTTGTTACTATCACAACCTTCAAAGTCTAGTTCATCCTCCCACTGTCTATAGCTATAGGTATGATTTCGATTCGCGTTGATATCATTATAGTGAAGGATGGATACGACTGCATATTTGAAACACTGTGATTTACAATCGACATTGATGACAGCTTTCTTATTATACAACGTTTTTGGTAGTTTAAATGTGCCTCGAGCGGCATGACTTTCTAATAGGGAAATTTTGAATATGGCTGAGTCCACACCATCAAAAATGAGAGCACTGTCGCGTTGATTGAATTTATCTACATTTGATTTTAAACATTGAATGTGAAAATTTAGCCAAGACTCGAAGTCTACAACTTCAGTTGCGGAAGAGGAAGGAACATGAAAGTGTATTCTCTCCGTCACTTGACCCGTTTGAAAATCTATCTTAATATATTTTAGTTTAAGGTAGATGAGCGCTTTCATTCTAAAATTGTCTAAATTGTTGAAGAGCGCTTCGATAATGTTAGAATTTTGAAGGAGCCACTCAGGAAAATCTACTATTTGAGTATTGGACTCCATGCAGTAGTCGCGTACTAAATTATTATGTGAAACATTAATGAGGGAGATGGTAGAGGTACCGTTGGTGTAGTGATCATTTGCATGCGTGTGTTGAAGTCTGTGCAAAGATCGCTGAAAGTGACTATCAAAAGAAAGAGGGCACAAATCGCAAGGAAAGGAGATGTTATCGTCAGAATCAACTTCACCTCCGGAGATTGACGCCGCTTTGCGTTGACACACACGTTGTTTGATGTGTCGAGGGAGACTGTGCTTCCTTGTAAACATATGTCCGCAGTCGGCACATTCCCACTCGTTGCCTTGTCGCGAGAGTCCTGAGCTGGAACTCACATCACCTGAAAGAGAAATCATTCTATCATCTCTGTTCAAGTCTCAGTGTATTGTTACAACCTACTTTGACTCAACAACTCTAAACTTTCCTCGAGAAGGGAGGGCGTTGGTGATGAAGTTGATGCCTGAAATTGAGGAAGATGCTATTAGCCACACGTTTGAGGGAGATGAGTGAAGAAATTTTCAACTTACCATTTCAACGAAATCGAGTTTAAGGTTGATACTTCAACAAGATAGAGACTTCACGAGAGAGCAGTTCACTTGTACGCCTCAAATATAGAATTCGCCAGAGAACACTTCACTTATATGTCACAAAGACAGAGTGAAATGACACGAATGTCACTTTACATATATACTTTCGTATTCATCATTCATTGGCTGTTCATTCTGATTGGTTGCTTGTTGATACTTAAGAATTAGAAAACATTTCAAAGTTATTATTCACAGTCAACATGACAAGCCCTCCGACAACACCAAACACAAAATTCTCTTCTCCATCCTCAACACCAAAGGCGCTCGTTGCACCAAACGCTCCAACGAAGGGGAAGGTAGAGAAGGTGTACCGACTGGACAATATCAGAAAGTTGTCATTACCAGCGGACAACGAAGAGAGTGTATGTGAGAAGGAGTGTCCCGACTTAACAGGCGTGAGGTGGAAGTATCTCCAGTACGATACTGACGATGTGATGGAGATCACCAGCACCAAATTCCTCCACCAATTATGGGAGTGGTACACCCCTAACTCCCAGCCACGAACTATGGCGGAGTGGGAGTATATCGACAAAGTGAGGCTCGCAGTGGAAGAACGATTGAAACAAGTGAACTGTTTTTGTGATCTATGTGAAGCCAGACTCTGGGAGGATATTGACGATGAAGACCTTTTGAAATACATGCCATAATAAATTTTTATTTCGTATTATCTTTGCTTTCATACTGACTTACTTGAACGGGGCTTCAGTGGACGATTTAACCATGTATACTTTTTCATTTGGAAATAGTAGCACGCTTAGTCTAACTTGTAAATCTTATAACATTTCATATGGGCGATGATGATAGATGAAATAGTGTTAAATAAAATTAAGATGGCTTACACTTCTGATACAGGGATAGCAATCGACTGCGATCCATGTGTAAAGAGCTTCTTAGACTACGGATGGGCTTAAGTGGATGATTTAACCATGTATACTTTTTCATTTGGAAATAGTAGCACGCTTAGTCTAACCTGTAAATCTTAAAACATTTCATATGGGCGATGATGATAGTTGAAATAGTGTCAAATAAAATTAAGATAGCTTACACTTCTGATACAGGGATAGCAATCGACTGCGATCCATGTGTAAAGAGTTTGTTAGACTACGGAAGAGAGAAGTGTGTTATGTTGCGTGTGGCGCATGAGTGTCCTCCTATTTCATTCCATTCATCAATTCGTCTCATTGATAGAGACAGGTAGAACTCATGGTTCTCATTACGTATGCAATGGATAGTTTATAAGGCAACCTTCGACAGTTGGCTAAATGTCGCCCTGATGCGAATGCATACTACGTTGAGACAGAGGCAATCACTTGCAAACATGACGCAGAGAGGTTTAACAAGATTGACCATTGCCGAATGTCCCTTGCGGTATACATAGCTACGGGTTTCACCGCCGCCCTTTACAGGAACGCCCGTCGAAAGGAAGTATTACACCGAACTTCATTTGCAACGTTCAAGTTGACTGATAGCAGATTCAACCTAATGATAGTATTCGCCAGTCCGAAGACTGCCCAGGGCAAACCGCGTGGAGGTTCTATCATGTCTTGCCCCATGGTGGCCCTTAAGAGAGCCGATGGTTCGTTCTCGGGGTGTGAATTAAGTTGACTATTGGCTGGAATAGTCAATGGGTATGACGGTTAGGTTGTCATAGACCCTATACCGCCGAGGTCGTGCTGGTGCATCTGGCACCTTTCGGATGCGGGTGGTATTCGGAGTCCACACCCCATCCGTCCAAACGATCTTCTCGATCTTCCCCTTATCATCCTCTTCATCCCACTCGTCGAGGATGATGAACTCGGGAATGGCGTTGTCTTCATCGATGAAGACGGGAATGCTGTTGGCAGATGTCGCTTCCATCGTGACTTGAAATTGAATGAGAAGTGCTACAATCTTCTGGCTTATGTAGGGTTTTCAACAATGAATTGCTCAACAGCGAATCAGAATGCTTCAGGGATAGCAATCGACTGCATAACGTTCAAGTTGACTGATAGCAGATTCAACTTAATGATAGTATTCGCCAGTCCGAAGACTACCCAGGGCAAACCGCGAGGAGGTTCTTTCAAATCTTGCCCCATGGTGGCCCTTAAGAGAGCCGATGGTTCGTTCTCGGGAGTAACGTCATCTTACACCCTACCAATTCTGCTGAGAGAGTCTTTGACTCTCTCTTTGGTAGCAGTGTCGACTTCCACACTAACTGGCACATGGCTAAAAAGTGGAATGTAGCGCCATTCCGTTGGATTGACAACAGTTGCTGTCATCGGATTGCCAATCCGAGCAAGATTATTGTAAACTCTGTCTTGCTCCTCTAGCCTGACAAACTCCTCAAATAAATTTCGCGGCCTTAACTGCGGTCCGCGAGGAGAGCTGACTTGACTGTTCGGCGTCTGCATGATTGAAATGAAATGAAATGAGAGGCAGTGGTTTATATACCCCTCTAACGCGACGCAACTTTCAAGTTGACTGATAGCAGATTCAACTTAATGATAGTATTCGCCAGTCCGAAGACTGCCCAGGGCAAACCGCGTGGAGGTTCTATCATGTCTTGCCCCATGGTGGCCCTTAAGAGAGCCGATAGTTCCTTCTCGGGAGTGAATTGATGGGGTGGTGAAGGCGGGCAAAGATCTGCAATGAAAATGATATGTATTAGAATAGGATATACTATCTTATATACTTTTCACCTACCAAGTTAGCCATCCTTTGGCAGTCTCGCGCGCTTCCGAATAGAGAATTTGTGGAGATGGCCGCGCATTCTCAGGCTGGCATGTAGGCATTTTTTCGTCGGATGGCCGTTATAACAAATTATAGACTCGTCTAGATTTTGATTCACGAGTACTTCGCCGTCCAAATGATTATCCCGAATAGGGATGTGAAACTCAAACAACCTATCCTCATTCACACGATTCCACTCATCCCTCATGCGCTCCAACTTCTCATACGCCTGCCTCTCATCACCCCGCCGAGCCACAGTCCTCTCCAACTCAACATTCCTCGCTCTCAACACACTCATCTCCTTCATCATCTCCTCAAACTTCGCTTCTGCATCTCTCATTCTTCTCTCCGCAGCACTCGCCCTCTTCTCACAGTCATCATTCTTCTCTTCCAACTCTCGCGTCTTATTCTTCAAATCAGTCACACTACGCCTAATTCGAATATTCTCATCCGCTACCTCCTTCGACTTCAGTTCCTTCTTTTTCAACTCATCCAACTCCTTCACAACTTCATCCTTCACTTTCTTCAAACTGTCATACTTATTCACCAACAAATCATGCGCCATCTGCTGCGAAACATGCCTCTTCTCTTCATCCTTCAACCACCTCGCCGACTGCACACGAATCCCACCACTCTTCACTTTTGGGGAAGATGAGCTCTTCGGGGGGTCGGTGATGACAATGTTTGACACCTCCGACGACGAAGAGCTCAACTTCCTCACACGCTTCCTCACACGCTCCCTATCTAAATCCACATCATCCTCATCATCACTCTCAAGCACTCTCTTTCGCCCAATCTCAGCCTCCAACGACGCAACTGCTCTCGCCAACTCATCATTCTCAACAACATTCTCAACAACATTCTCAACCTTACCCTCTCGCTCTATCGCCAACATTCGCTACCTCTCTTCCACAATCAACTGCGTGAATCGCAAGTCATTCACCAAACCTCCACTACAGTCAGCATGCACTCTGTAAAAACGCGCCTCATCCTCATCACCCTTCAACGCTCTACACTTCACACACGCAACCCTATTCAGGATAATCATGTGGTCGGTGCCCGCCTTCTTGACATGAGCCTTGGCGTCCACACTGCGATTGATTCGCCCACATGTGCACATCTTAATATGGAATTTGCGGTTCCTATCGTTAGCCATGCCTGAGATTTTATCGTTAACTGTAAGATAATGAAATTTGTATAAGTTTGAAATCATGTAGTACAGTCATATTCCTAAAGCATTACACTTAGTGAGGAATGATAGATTTGAGTATAGTGAGTGGCACTCGATCCCGTCGACAGCCCGAAGGCCTTGTACTGATCACTAGGCAAGTGAGAGATCTTCCCCGATACCCGCTCTTTACAGCTGAAGACATCATTGTCACTTCCCCGAAGTGGTAACAGCAACGTCGAGTCAAAGGTAGTGATCAGTAGCTGGGATCTAACCCCTCAAAGCTGCCTTAGACATAGTTAAATTTGAAATCTGATAGCAGATTTGAACTCAGCATACTTGAAAACTTTAGTCTACATGTTAAAACTTTGAAAAAACTGAAAATTAAGAATTTTTAAAAATTTCCGCATTTTACTACTCATACTACTTTTAAAAAATTTTATCAGTAGTAAAGACACTATCAAACTCTATCATAAAAACTTTGAAGTAAGAAGATAGCTTTCCTACTTCAAAAGATAGAGTCCTTTGAAACACCCGATATCGGGAGCTCAGAGCGACGACCGTCGCTTACCTCGTCTTTCGATGAAGTGATCAGACTTACGTTGTCGGGGGTTTATATATGCTCGGAAGAAAACTTAAAATGGCTCTATCTCCGAAAGTATTCATCGTAGCGACATGCGGTTTGTTGCAAACGATTCGTCTCATCATTCTCTATCATATAACACCTGAACCATTCTCATATGACCACGGAAACTTGGTCCGTCAGCACATGTCCATGTAACATGCCACAAGTGAAAAAATTCCTAAGTGTGAGAGCTCCAGTGTGGTGAAAATTTTGAAAAATTTAAAACTTCCGAATTTCGACCTGGGACCCTTACCAAAACATTTTTCATCAAATTTCACGGACCCCCCCTCGTTCAGAGAAATTTGATGAAAAATGTTTTGGTAAAGGTCCCAGGTCGAAATGACACACTTTGGAAAATTTTCAAAATTTTACCCATACAAAGTCACTCTGACACTTAGGATTTTTTCAGGTGAGCTCCGACCTAAAATCTTGTAACAGCTCTAACTTTTGAACGAAGACAGATATGAACAAGCCGTTTCTTTCACTGAATTTGTCTCACTCTTAGCTTTCAAACGAGCTATTGCACGACAAAATCCGTCCACTAGAAGCCAAGATCGAAGCTAGCTCTCCCGAGGGGGGGGGTCCGTGAAATTTGATGAAAAATGTTTTGGTGAAGGTCCCAGGTCGAAATGACACACTTTGGAAAATTTTCAAAATTTTACCCATACAAAGTCACTCTGACACTTAGGATTTTTTCAGGTGAGCTCCGACCTAAAATCTTGTAACAGCTCTAACTTTTGAACGGCTTGTCCGATTGACTCGCGGCAAAAATGGCGTCGAGCAGTTTTTTCTCCTCTTTCAAACGAGTAGCTGTAAGACAAAATCCGTTCACTAGAACCAAAGTTAGAAGATTGCTGTCGGGGGTGGAGGTCCGTGAAATTTGATGAAACAAACTTTGGTGAAGGTCCCAGGTCGAAATGACACACTTTGGAAAATTTTCAAAATTTTACCCATACAAAGTCACTCTGACACTTAGGATTTTTTCAGGTGAGCTCCGACCTAAAATCTTGTAACAGCTCTAACTTTTGAACGGCTTGTCTGATTGACTCGCGGCAAAAATGGCGTCGAGCAGTTTTTTCTCCTCTTTCAAACGAGTAGCTGTAAGACAAAATCCGTTCACTAGAACCAAAGTTAGAAGATTGCTGTCGGGGGGGGGGGGTCCGTGAAATTTGATGAAAAATGTTTTGGTGAAGGTCCCAGGTCGAAATGACACACTTTGGAAAATTTTCAAAATTTTACCCATACAAAGCCACTCTGACACTTAGGATTTTTTCAGGTGAGCTACAACAGTCCACCCTCCCAACCTGGCCGGCACACCACGACAACCTGGCCAGCACACCACGCCAACCTAGACAGCACATCACCGCGCGCTATACGACGGCCGACCAGAGGGGGGGACGTCAGCGAACCTGGCGGACTCACTTGGCCGGCACACCACGACACTCTGTCGTTCCAGAGGGGGGGGGACGTCAGCGAACCTGGCGGACTCACTTGGCCGGCACACCACGACAATCTGTCGTTCCAGAGGGGGGGACGTCAGACTCAAAGCACCACGGCGGCCGACCACGACACTCTGCCGTTCCAGAGGGGGGGGACGTCAGCGACGGCGGCCATCTTGCGCTATCCAGAAGTGGAGTTTTACTTACTACTATTGATGACTATGACTGACAAAGCAGATGACATGTACGACTGAATTAAAAGCTTTAGATTATGCATGTTAATCACATTGAGAACCATTTATTTGCAGTAGCAGAAAAATAAGAACAAATACCTCCTTGGAAAAGCGATCATTTATAATTTATAAGTTATAATTGCAGCTATAAATTGGAAAATTCAGTGTTAATGATTCCTACAATTTTCAAATTGACGGCATAGGTGTAGCAAGTATACATGTAATCATTTTAAGTGTTTGGCCATTCCTTGAGTAATGGTGTGTTTTTGTAAAATGAATTGCGTAATCGCTTTAACCAGGAAAATAAAAACCACTAGGGTTGTCCGACGTTTCGAAATGCAACAGCAGAGAACAAAAAGAAGAGCACTCAAATGGTTATGCATAGGTTCATTACCAATGGATACACGAAACCCTTCTTGGAGAATGCTGTCAAACAAAGAGACAGGAAAAAGAAAAAAGAAAGCAAACAACCAATTACCAATTTGTCAAGTTACCTTATTTCAATGAACAGCAGAAAAGGAAAATAATTGAGGCGCAAAAAAGAACAGATATGCTCGGTAAAATAAGAATAATTTTTCAATCCAACAGACCTCTCTCTAAACAATTCAACAGAGGAAACCCAAGAAGCTGCCAGAATAATTGCAAGACCTGTCAAACAGCTTGTTTTCCGAATCAATGCTAAACAAAGAATGCAGTGTACAAGATCTCTTGTAACATATGCAATAGAGAATACATTGGACAGACCAAAAGGAAATTACGAACAAGAATATTAGAACACTGTACATCTAGTGATTCGCATGAAAAAAGACATTTTTTGGATGAACACAAAGAGGTCAAGCCAACAAATTTTAAATGGAAAATATTGAAAACAATCAGGAACAAAAATACCCGACTGTCAGCAGAAGCCCATTTCATAAAACTCTTGAACAATCTCATGAATGGGTGTGAGGGGATCAAGATAATGAACCTATAACATAGACAATAATCAGGATTCTCATGCATTTGTGATGACAATACAGTACATGTACATTCTTTATTGCATTTATCCCTACTGGTATCAAAATTCCCATAAGATTTCTATTTTCATTGCATGATGTAGCCAGCATCAGATATCTTGTCTGAACATTTTTTCTATCCATGATTTCCCAACATAATTTTGACTTCTATGCATTTTCACTATAATCTTCACACTTCTGTATAATTTGTACCTTTTTTTCAAATGTTGACTTGTTCCAAGTTCGATATATAAGGCAATGTTAGCCATTGTGTAATTCGTCCTCGTAAAAGATATTCGAAACGTCGGACAACCCTAGTGGTTTTATTTTCATGGTTAAAGCGATTACGCAATTCATTTTACAAAAACACATACATGTAATCACTTCCACAGCTAATTTGACATCAATTCAACATATTGACATTTTGCAAAATACCGAAATGCGAGAGTATGCGAGATTACACTGCAAATACAGAAATGCGACAGTAGATGATGTTAATTTGTCTTCAAATACAGAAGTTCAATGCTTCCGAGGTGAATCCTCACTCCTATCTTGCAAATGCCTTGAATATAAATATATGAAAGAGCGAATCATTACACAAAAGCAAAGCAAGATGTTCTGAGATGCACGATTAGCATGCCTCTTAAATTTCCTCGGGAATTCAATAAGACTACTCCTTTACACACGTCACTGTAGTCTACACACCGTTAAAAATAGCCAAAATAATCGTTAAACTTAACAGATAAGCTTCACAGAAAAAGTCCGTAGTGTCTGTTAAAAATGATGACGCCACAATTTGATGATTGATGGCATAGTAGCTACAACCGTTTATATCAGATAAACAGCGTCTGATTTGACGGACAATTACCGTTCAGACTGCAAAAGCCGTGAAGCTAATTTTAGTTGTTAATTTAACGGATACTTGCGGTTTACAGTTTCCAGTGACTGGCATTTCGTCTAAGATGGTTTGATTAAACTTGTTGGTCTTTTATGGTACTTTGTTTAAATCTATGCTTGTTGTTGCAGTTACCCTTATTTTGCTCACATCAAAACCCCACTACCAATGTAACACATGTCTTTCATGATAAAACCTTAAACGTTTAATGTGATCTATGTTTCTCTCCATCCAAGGTTCAAAAGAATATACAACTCAGTTTGTACTTGGCTTCAATTTTGTGAAAAGATCGACTGCGATCCTGATAAAAATGATGCCATATGCTAAATCTTTACATAAGCTTTCTACTGGGATGCAAAGGTACGAGATTCTACAAAGTATCACGAAGAACATTCATTTTGAAATTTTCGTAAAATTCAGTCAATTGTATTTGTGATGAAGGGATTTGTCTAACTTATTCAATCCATTAAGTGTTTGGCATCATTTGAATTATCTATATGTAGTCCGGCAGCCAAAGCAAGTTTTTGCAGGGAACGAGGTCGAAAAAAGGAGACCTTCACAGAATGTGCACCGTACGACTACTATGAAACTACACGTCTCCCGAGTTCTAGTTAACTCCTCTTCTTGTCAGGCACGATCAAAGAAAAACACATGCTAATCCAATGGGACGCAGTTTGCAGTTTTTGATGAAAATGAAATTTTCTTTGTTTCGCATACGAAGTTAAAAATGCTAAGTCTAGAGCAGCGGTTCCCAAATTCGGGGTCGCAACCCAAATGTGGGGTCTCGGCAGGATTTTTCGGGTCGATTAAAGTTTCTAGGGTCGCCTGGGGTCGCCTGAGATTTTGAGGTATTTCTGGGAAGTATGAATAAAACACCTGTGCCAGCGGCTACCTTCGCCACAACTAGAAAGAAATGCCCGCCCTACGGGCATGATGTTATTTAATTGGGTTGATGTAACGCTTCCATGGATTGATGTAACCCTACTTTCTCTCTCCTCGCAAACGACTTATGTAATACTTCCTAAACCTCTGTCCCGTGAAAGATAGCGGGAGTGTTCCCAAGGCGGAGGGGCAACACTTCGGTTGGTAACACTTCTTATTGCTAGCCGATTTCGAGGTATTTTAAAAACACAGTTTCCTCATACTGTTGTTCAGCATTGCATAATTCACAAGGAATCTCCGGCGTCTGCAAAACTGTCACCTCAAATAACTGAAGCAATGTCCTTTACTATTTCCGTAATTAATTGCATTAAAGCTCATGCCTTGAATACAAGACTCTTCACTGAGTTGTGTAAAATGTCAGAAAATGCTGGATTTACAAACTTGGAATGGATTCAGTGTGTGTATTGACTTAGGCTACATTTTTTAACTCAGCATTTAAAATTCCATGAGGAAGTGGCTGTAATTTGAATGCCTCATATACAGCCATTTGCATCCCCATTACAGATAAAACGAGGATTCCTAGGTGCGCTATACACAGATAAGCAGTCTTGATGATGAATCGGTTTGTGCAATGTTTGTATAGGAAGAGAAAACAACGGCAATTATTCCAACTATTACTTTTGCTGAAGTTAGGAAACAAATTGCAACCTGTGAGTACGAGTATGTGCGTTTTTCTAAATGAAATATGAATGTTGTAAATAGACGGAAAATAATAGCAGTATTATTTCGATGCTTCTTAAAGTTCAATGTTGTAATGTTTTAAAGAGTATATAAATTTCGATGATGAGACCATTGGTCAATGAACACTTTGAGCAACAGTCATCATCCAAATTCTGTCGAATCTTCAGAGAGAATGTCATTCAATGTGTTTTTAATGTATACATGAAAACTGTACTTGTAGCAACCTTTTCTTGGCATAGTTGATCTCAAAAACACATTCAAAGACATTCCTTCCGAAGAAACGGCAGAATTTAATTAATTGAAAATGAATGAAGATGTGATTGATGAACGCAGCGGCCCTAAAAATTGTTCGATCATCTTTTATCTTTCCAATACCTACTGCATAGTGCATACCATGACTGTGAATGGTAATATTGAAAAATCGGAAGGCCTATATGCATGTTTATTTTCAACCAAGTGAAATAAGGTTATTAGGTATTAAAACGCTTTGCGTTCTGTTTCTACTGTCACAATCAATAAAGTGAGGTGAATTTTGAAATCACATTGGACAAAATATACCTCGCATAAGTCTGCACTTGAGTAGATTCCTCTTGCTACCACTGTCCGACGAATACCTGTGTTCATGATGTTGCTATGTACACTTGACTTCTGAATAATTTTTTTACAAGGATTAGCACTGTGTTGATTAGGTATTGATGGACAAGTACCACAGGAATTCTCCATACCGATTTTGCAATTACCTACAAGACACCGATTTTGTGATTGTAGCATCAGAAGAAGAACATTAGACATTATATCATAAATCTATATATCTATCGATATATATATATATATATATATATATATATATACGCGTATATATATGTGAAAGATAAAAAACACTGGTTCCGGACTAGTTTCGATTCATCTATTGAATCATCCTCAGCGGTCACAAAGTTATAAAATTGCATAAAATTCACATTATATACAAATTTACATCTGTTCACGAGTCAAGGTCATCAAGCATGGTTCCACTCTACGTCATCTATGTTACAAGTTCAGAAGAAGAACATGTGATCCATTCCGTTCATTTGATAATAGATTATTGTTTTCCTTTATCATTATGGATTTAAGAATTAGTGGCTGTCTGAAACGACCAACAATAGTGAAATTCTCAGCCTTAGGGCTATGATCGTGCATAGATATCTCTGTAGCGGTGGGATATCCACGCAAATGCTCACTGATACGAGTATTGAAATGTCTCTTAGTGGCACCGACGTACCGCATGGAACAGCGGTCACAACTGTATTGATAAGTAATATTCGATTTAACGCCACAAGGGACAGGATCTTTGTTATGAAAGAAATCCTTTAATTTAGAAGTTTTATATGCAACTTTTATTTCAGAATTTTGAAGACAACGGTTCAATTTCTCAATTTTAGACTGCAGCTCTTTTGAGCCTTCTTGAATGAACGGAATGGACCAATAGACTTTAGTTTTATCCTCTTTGCTTTTACTCTCATTGCTTCACAGCATTTGCGTGGATATCCCACCGCTACAGAGATATCTATGCACGATCATAGCCCTAAGGCTGAGAATTTCACTATTGTTGGTCGTTTCAGACAGCCACTAATTCTTGAATCCATAATGATAAAGGAAAACAATAATCTATTATCAAATGAACGGAATGGATCACATGTTCTTCTTCTGAACTTGTAACATAGATGACGTAGAGTGGAACCATGCTTTATGACCTTGACTCGTGAACAGATGTAAATTTGTATATAATGTGAATTTTATGCAATTTTATAACTTTGTGACCGCTGATGATGAATCGAAACTAGTCCGGAACCAGTGTTTTTTATCTTTCACATATCAATGAAGAGACTGGGTACACTTTGCTGCAATATATATATATATATACATATATATATATATATATATATATATATATATATATATCACTAGATAATATAGATAGCATCATTAGGTAAACGACATCTTGCTGTCTTCTTGTTTAGCCCATTCATGTACAAAGTGCTGATTATAATATTGTAATATAATATGCAATATATGCTTGATAATGTGATCATCCCTGAGGACTGCCTTGACAGTCATTTGACTCCGCTGCCGAAGCCAGGGAAAGATAGCTCCAAGATAGCGTCGTACAGAATCATAACGATGCACAACACGATTGGAAAGGTATTGGAGAGGATTGTGGCTCGCAAAGTAACGTCTGGTCTCGAAGCAAGGAAGCTACTACCTCCAACTCTGGGTAGCTATCGCCCAAGGAAGGATACATGGGGTGATGCTTCAATCTTGGCCTCTGACGTGTATGAGCATTTCGAGTTGGGTAGTGAAACTATGGTTGCTGCCTGGATCTTGAAGATGCCTACAATCGAGTGCCCTATGGGATCATCATGCGGACTTTGGTCAATATGGAGATTGATCCGTCTATCTCACTTTGGATTGGTGCCGCACTGTTGAAAAGAAATGTATCCCTGATACTTGGTTCATAAGCTTCGCAACCCCGCTCTGTTGCTCCTGGTCTGCCACAAGGATCGCCATTATCGCCGGTTATCTTTAATGTGTATGCTATAAGGATTACGGCCAATCAGCTCGAAGCTCCCGCTAGATCGCTCTCGTTTGCAGACGACGTTTTGGTATATAGACATGACAAGCATAGGAAGAAAATGGTCACAAGCTTGCAGAAGGAGCTGGATCACATAGGTGATTGGTGTCTCGAATGTAGCGGAAACATTCACCCTGGGAAGGCATGCGTTCTTCTGTATTCATTGAACAACCACGCTGTCAAACAGATCTTCTCAATATCCACATCAACGGTTCGGTGGTCTAGGACACAGTCTTTAAAGTACCTCGGTATCACTTTCGATAGAAAGCTATCTGCAAAGGATCATGTTGCCAACACCATTGTAAAGGCAAGGAAGGGCCTGAATGCGATGAAGGCCATGGCCTCGGCTTCAATGCCTCAGAAGCTATCTTGTTCTACTCTTCAAGTCTCTGGCTCTCTCGGTGGTGGAGTATGGGCCAGGATTGCTCACCTTGTCTGAAACAGCGCAGTTGACTCGAACGCATTCAGAATGAGGCCATGCGCGTTATCCTTGGGTGCACGAAAGACACCTCCGCTCAAGCCATGAGGTATTTGCTGGACTTTCCCACGATGGCCGCCAGGCACGAGGCGGCACAGGTGAAAGCATATCTGCGAGTAACCAGTGATGTGGACCATTCGCTACATCAAAAGGTCGGGAAAATGCCGACATCACGGTTGCGCAGAGGTACGGTGTGGCTTGCTCAGGCAGGATCCACCTTGTCCTGACTGTGTGAAGTTAAAGACTTAAGGCGTGGTCCGGATTGGATTACAGCTGGTGCATTCTTGGAGCCCATCTGCAATGTAATCGCTACATTGGGATGAGAGTGCCGGGAGTGGCCGATGCACGCGGCTGATGCTGAGATCAGACTACTGGTGGAGGCGAACTCAAGATCAGGTGATGTAGTGATATGCACTGATGGTTCAGTCAAACGAGGTGTGAGGTCTGGTTGGGCTTTTGCGGCGTTCGTCTGTGGCAAGCTGGTGTATGAAAATTGCGCCGCGTTCAGTATTACGACCTCCAGTATGTGCATGGAAGTGAGGGCTGTGACAGAGGCTTTGTACTAGTTTGAGTTCACTGCTTACAGGCATGCTGTTGTCGTCACTGACTTCATGTTCACATTGGAAAAGATCAGAGGAGGCCTTATTTACAATGACTGGAGAAGTTCCCTCGAAAAGAGCCGACTCAGAAGGATGACATGGATATTTTGTCCTGGCCATTGTGGTGTCATTGACAATGAAAAGGCAGATAAGCTTGCGGGTACAGCAACGATTCATGGCAGTTTGATACTTGATCCAGCTGCTGTCATGTCGTGCATGATGACTTGCGCGAGAAGGATTCAAGTGAGGACTCCTACACTGCGAAGACTGGTGTCAAAAAGGCATGCAACGCGGTGCCGGAAGTAAGAGCAATCTATTTAGACCAGCACGACGGCGACGGAATCAACTGTTGATGATCATCAACTGTTGATCGCCATCAGCAAAGCGATCCTGAAGTGGACGATCCAGCGGCGGACGGAGCAGATGTGGCTACATCCTGACTGCGATGATGTCGACTCTTCGCCAAAATAGCCAAGGTAACAATATAATATGCATTGATTACAATATATTGATAATAATATAAATGAATTTAAAAACTTCAAGAGACATTCTGTATAGTGCACTCTTTAATTCATAAAATTCCGATTGTTTATTATCCTGCTATTTGTCAGTGAAGGTCATTTAAAAAAATCGAGGCTTGACATAGATATAGGATCTATATTTTAATCGTGCTACGTTGTGCAGCAACTTTCAGTTGAGTTGCTCACCTTCTAAGAAGCTGATGAAACTTGGGATTATCAGCATCTTTGGTAAAAATAGACTCAGGTTCCACTTCGAAATCGACTCTATAGATTTTATAAAGAAATTTAAAAAACATGCCATTGTGCTTGGAAATAACTACTTCACGTTACTGACAACCGGTAGCTGACTGACCGACTGGCTAGCTCTGTCTCCTTTATTCACCCGGTGTTATAGCACAAAGTTTCCCAAGAATAAGTTTTCCCGAACGAAACATATATTTGTGGCTTTATAGTGTCCTATATTCATATAAAGGAAATTAATACCAGGTATCACTTTCCTCTGAAGCAATCAAAGATGATTCCTATCAAAATAAAGTATTCTCGTAGCCACAGTGCTCAAAATCTTGTTAGAGGAAATTGCAATCTACTCTTAATTTCCGGCAGCTCTACAACATCGGTTCAAAAGTGTTCAATAAAGCTTCTTTCTCCACGCATGTAATTGCTTCTAACATTGTAAATGAAACATCGGAAGTCGCTGTAAAGCTTAAATAATTGCTGTCTACTTGACCAGAAAGCTTTTCGTCAATCGCCGCCACGAAATGGTCCTTAAATATAGCGACTATTTAATCAATCAGAGTGCCGACATCAAACACTGAAAACTCTTCATAACGAATTTTAAAATTCTTCGCCAGCATAACGACTTTGCTGCGCACATACATGCATACATAAAATGTATTTTTGAAAACAAACTAAACCAATTCGTTGAGGTCACTTTATCATTTGAAGCGTCTAAAATTTCTATATCCAACAAGTAGCCCAACATGACACATTTCTCATGCAGTTTTGAATATACACAATGATTTCTAAATATTGATGGCTGCGTCAATTGTGATAATTATCTCAATGTGTTATAAGACCTGGTTTTTCCATCTCTTCATCAAAAGCAAATTTGTCTAACACTCGCTTTCAGCAAGACATTGAGGCAAAGAGGTGGGATAATTACCTGACCGAACCTTTCCTTGTGTTTGGATAGGCAAACTATATTAAACTCCGTGCCGTGGCCATCGAGAAGTCCAGATCTAAATCCATGTGATTTCTTTCTTTTGTGAGCAATCAAGAGTAGGGTTTATGAGACAAGGGCTCATATAATGGACGAGTTGAAGGACAAAATCATGGAAGCATTCAATAAATTGGACAGGGACGCATTACGACTTGTTCTAGAAAACCTTGCGAAAAGACTTTGCAAGTGTTTGAGTGTTCATGGAGCACATGTTGAGATGTAGATAATACAGCTTATTGATGCATAAATGTTATTTCATCTTGTAATACTAGAAGTTGGTTTGGTCAAGATCAATCCTTAAGTAAGGAAATCTGACTGTGTATTGCCGTGAATCACTCTAAAGTTGTGAGATAACTTTTATAATTTCAGTTAAGATTTTTTGAATATAATCTTTAAAGTCAGGGTATTCATTGATTCATTGCTCGGGTTTGAATAAGGTCCTATTTTTACATGGCGATAAGGCCTGAGCTTTTGTGGAATCAGTGTTTTTAAATGAATCGGTTCCTGCTTCTTGTTTAGAAGCAATGAGGTATTGGGAAATGCGGATGCTCGTTAACGAAAATAGCAATATCCTTCCCATTGAGAAAGTGCATGCTGGAAAAGTCATTGTCGACGTGCATCATGCATACCAAGATAAGCAAAAATATAGTATATTTTAGGTTATTCATGTAATTTCTGTCTGAGTGCACATATATTATTTTTCCCGGGCAATTTCTACTGCCCCCAAAACTTCAATGATCGAGTGCATGGGGCGAAGCTTTTTGCTTTCGTAGTTAACGTTGCTGTTCACTTTTGCTGCCAATCGCGTCATTTTTGATTTTTTGAGGTATTCGCGAAAACTTTCGTGATAGGCATTTACAGTGTGCATGCAGTGGACAGGTATCTACATTTCTCTTGACGACGTTCGATGGTTCTTGGAATATCATGTTTTTCAATGAAATGATGCTGTAGTATTGAGATAGTAGGTGACTTTGGATGGCAGAATTACTTGGGGCAGATTTGAAATTTCGATTCAGACAAAATTTTTGAAACTATCATTTTGTGAAAGAAAGAGGTCAGTTGTAGATTCAATTCTCGAATCGATATCTTCAATTTTGTACCAAGTCGATATTGCGGTGAGTAAACTGCTTCACAGCAATTGACTATTAGGCCTAATGATGAAACATACTGTCCAATTCCTGAATGACTTGCTGTACTTTATATTAAGCCGCATATTTTCAACAAAAGACGTGCTTGTATTTATTTCGCGCTCTTTACAAGTTGATCAGCATTATAAAGTGATATCTTCCCTACTATAAGAAATATACTAGTGAGTTAGATAGTTATCAAACAAACGGTCATTCTTATAATTCTGCGCCATCGAACTCCGTGCGAGGCTACAAACCATTTAAAATCGATTTCGTCACCGTTGATTGTATCCGCATTGAACTGTTTCAAGATTGTGATGAAAGAGTGACTTCACTACATCAGAGTAGAATTATTTCCTATTTTTCCGTTGATATGAGAACGTTTGAGTTGTATCGCAGACTCATAAAAGCATGCAATTAAGGTGTTAGAACATGAGATTTGGTTTGAGTAAATACGACCCATTATTATTTGTTCTTACTCTGCAATAGATATTGTTCTCAGCATATTCATGATCAGCGACATTCATCACAAGAAGTGTTTACTGTATGAAAGAATAGTTGATTTCAAAACTACAAACCAATTTAAGCGACACAAAATTAAATTCCAAGTTGTGCTCTATTTCCCATTAATACATAAGGATTCATTTTTTCAATTTTCAGAGGATAAGTAATTTAGTGAATAATAATAATGTGCGAGCATCTGTAGTCGATTATACGAGCGTACTTGTTCCTTCTCCCATTTTAGTGTAAGCTTATTTGGGAAGCCAATCTCGAGATCTCGAGTTGGAGATTGTAGGAGATCGTTGATCTTGTTACATTAACATGCTTCAGTGGACAATAGATCCACAGCAACTCGCCTGAATGTCGGCAGTCACAATTGTGACGAGATATCTATTCATTGATCATAATTGCTATGACAACTGATGTGTGGTGGTGAGGGTTTTATGCTGCCAATTGACACAGTCGCATGTAAACGGCTCGTGGCTCAGTTGGTGGAGCACACGTCTAGTTCATCTGGGGTCGTAGGTGGCAATTTGATCCATCGTTTATTTCCTTCCATTCTATTGCTTATCGACGACCTAAAAATGATTGTAGAGCTTGACCGTACTAATTTCTAAAAATCGCTGTTGTAAAAAATTCTTTTATCTGCCTTTTGATTATAATCTAAGTCGGAGCGACAATTGTGATGATGACAAATTTTTATACATCTAAAATGCGCTTTTAACTGAGTTTCATTTCTGAAATAATATAGGAATACACTCCTTTCTCCTGTCTTCAGAGAAACGTTCATTCTGACAACAAGATTTTACTCATTCATCAATACAACGATATAGTTGATGGATTTCGTCGGGAGGTTCATAATATGAGAAAAACA